>CABFVZ010004679.1:13164-44582 GCA_902151445.1 Timema monikensis | reverse complement strand
TGCTACCACACAATCTAATGTTGCAGAGACCTTGCTGAAACTCTGGCCAGTAGTGAGTGTTGTTTGCTAACTGGGACAGAGCAAGGGATCATCAACTGAACCAATATGCTGCTGAAGAGCTGTTTAAAAGGAAAGTTGAGGACAACTCTTCCCCATATGCCATTGAGGATTCATCCGAGTCACAAGGATGGACAGCCAATAGTTAATTTAGACAGTTTTGAGAGAGAATTGGAAATCAAGAATGCCATTTTATTAAATGAGTCATACAAAGTTAGATACATAAGTTTATTTATTATAAATAACAATAATAATAAAACCTGGAGGCACAGACAGTCTTGGAGCTTGGAAAGATAAATTAGTATATCAATTACTGGTCATCGTTCAAAGGGGCTTGATTCTCAGAGTGAAATTAATTAACTGATATTTCCATTCTCTCTACACGTTAATGTGCATTCACTTCCTCCCCAAACCAGCCTTCTACAGGGTGATCCAAAAGTCACAACCAAACAATAAACCATAAGGAAATCACAGATGGTGTTGAAAGTGTGATCCTCCTTCTTTGTAAAACAAATTCCCTCGTTTGACCATACGTCCAGACACACGATATGGGATATGTTTGCAATGCACCTCTCAATGTTGGTTTCAGTTCAGCCAAGTCACGAGGGTTGTTTGCATACACTGTCTGCTCTAAGTAGCCCCACAGAAAAAATCTGGTGGCGTTAGGTCTGGGAAAAGAGTTGGCCACAAACCCTTAGAGCTCACAAAATCACCAAAAAAACTCAGCCAACATTGTCCTGGTGGGACTGGTTGTGTGTGCAGAGGCTCCATCCTGCTGAAACCAGCAATCAGGTTCTGTTTCCTCCAGTAATGTCACGGTGGAACTGTCTGTGTGTGCAGTGGCTCAATCTTGCTGAAACCAGCAATCAGGTTCTGTTTCCTCCAGTAATGTCCTGGTGGAACTGTCTGTGTGTGCAGTGGCTCAATCTTGCTGAAACCAGCAATCAGGTTCTGTTTCCTCCAGTAATGTCCTGGTGGAACTGTCTGTGTGTGCAGTGGCTCAATCTTGCTGAAACCAGCAATCAGGTTCTGTTTCCTCCAGTAATGTCCTGGTGGAACTGTCTGTGTGCGCAGTGGCTCAATCTTGCTGAAACCAGCAATCAGGTTCTGTTTCCTCCAGTAATGCAATAAACTGCATAACAAATTCCTGGTAACGTTCAGCATTAACAGTTTCTCTAAAGAAAAGAGGACACACCACACCGCACTCCAATCTTTTGACTGTGTAAAGGCACTTCATGGAAAACGTGTGGATTTTCAGAGCTCTAAAATCTGTTCTGACTGTTTACATAATAATTTAGATGAAACTATGCCTCAGCTGTAAAAAAAATGTTTGCCAAGATGTCAACACCGCTCCTCACATGTACTCGGAACCATTCACAGTATCGGAATCTTTTCCCTTTTTCTGGTTTCTTGAGTTATTGAATTGTGTGAATTTTGTAAGGTACAAGTTTCAGTCACTCGTAAACCTATGAGTTGTTGCATAGCTCAATCCAGTCTGCTGTGATAATCTTCATAGGGACTTCCTGGGTGACCGTTCTAAGCATTGCTTAGCCTCATTCAAATGTTGATCACTCAGACTTGAGGGCCGGCCAGAACGCTTCACGAAGACTTTGTACATTTAGGCATATTGTTGATTTATTCGACAGGCGTAGTTTGTAAAACTGCACACAAATGATTGTTGACATTCCATGTACGAATTGGTCTTAAAAGTAATAATGTTCCAAAATAAATGCTTGCTCTGCTCGTGAAAAACACATCCTACACTTTCAAATGCTGTAACTAAACAGGCTAGACCTATTGTATGTCTCAAGGTCACATGGCCTGCACAACATCTGTCCAACATTACAGTGTTGTCATAGATAAAAACAACATTTTCATTTTCCCTGTTATTCTGCGAGAAATATCCTTGTAAAAAAAGGGTTTTACGACTTTTTGATCATGCTGTAGATTAGCTCCAATGTAATACATACTTATCTTATTTTAAAATAAATATTAAAATAAATTATCAACACAAATAATACCATGGTTGCCAAAAACACGATAAAGAGTCAAAAGCTAGCTAGCTACCTTATTCCCTATGACATAAAGAATCAACAACCAGTTACATTGATTCTATGACACCCAAAAATGCAACAGCTTGTTACCTGTATTACAATGACATCCAAAAAGTCAACAGCTAGTTACAACAATACCTATGACACCCAACAAGGCAACAGCTAGTTACAACAATACCTATGACACCCAACAAGGCAACAGCTAGTTACAATGATTCCAACAACACCCAAAAAGGCAACAGTTAGTTACATTGATTCCTGAGACACCCAAAAAAGCAACTACTATTTTTCATTGATTCTTATGACATCCAAAAAAGGCCACCAATTGGTTTACTTGTCTCCTAAGACTTTCTAAAGAGTCAAAAGCTAGTTAAATTCTTGCAGATGGCCAAACTCGTACTTAATTCATAATCTTACATTGACATAATTTCTTGGAAATGTGTTGAAACTCTGATCACTCGTGCTAAGGCGTCAACCTTGTCTTGTCTGGTGTTATTGTGACTGTGGCTTTAATCCTGGATGGGTGAACTGTAGGTATTTTGCCCCTAAATATTTCTCCATTCTACCTTCAAACAAACAAATGCACGTGGATCTCTTCTAAACTCAATTTTCCCTTTCCCTACTCTAGAAGTGTACAGTAAGCTCAGCACTTATTTGGTTTTACATGACAGCTAGCAGATGCTAGCAGATGGTATCAGTAATGCCAACATTGTCTGAAAGTAACTTTTGTCAAATATTTGGAATTAATAACTATTTGCTAAGTATTACTATTATTATCACTAAAAAATATTATCAATCACTTTTAACAATACTTCCCTGAGGATTACTGTAGAATTGTATTTTCTATAATAATATTTAAGAAAAAAAAGTCTAGTAAATCCAATCTAGTTTTTCTTTTAACTCTTGTGGCAATTACAGGCTAAATAGGGCGTGAAATTATACATTAATGGTATTATAATGTTATTTATATTTCTATAACTGGCCTCGCATATCTTTAATATAAATAAATGGTTTGTGATAATAAAGAGGAAAAGACATACAAAATATGGGTGAAATAATATAAAGTTTAAATTTTGTAAACATGAGTATTAATACCATTTGACGTCCACCCGGCAACAAGGTCCTCTACGTCACCAACTGGCAGCATAGCTTCTATTCAGTGGTCATATTGGTTATTTGAATCTAAGGCCACTTTTAATGTGCTCTTGCTTTTAATAATTAATTTGAATCAAACAGCAAACGCAAACTTCAAAACTATACAAACAACCAAACAGTTATTCTTATAACCAAGATATAATAATTTTAAATATACATTATAACAGTGAATTATCGTACAAAACACAGTTAATAAAACCACGAGCATGTGTTCACAAGTTGAATCGAACAAAATATTTTATAGTTGAGTATTTAGGCGTGTCTATGTTACGGTTAATAATTTTATTACAAATTTTAATAATACAGTGTCGTTTTTTAATATTAATTCGGCTACTTAGCAATCCGTGTGTTCTTTTATGAATACTAGTTCGGTGTTTGAGCGTGCTATCCTAGGAAAATAAACGTTGTTTTAGTGATATTTGAATATTTATTTATCTAATATAATTTGAAAGCGTGTGATAAAAAAAATTAGCGAGTGTTTATAAGTGATCAATATACATTATTCGAAAATTCAAGTTTGTGCATAAAGACATTTAAAATTTATCTTGTAAATCCAAGATTGTGTTGTGTTGCATTCTAGGGTAAACCTCAAGTTTTAGGATTCTTATACTATTCCAACAAAATCTGCTAAGTGTAATAAAAAATACTAGCGAGTCTTTCTCCAGTGTTGATTGAATAAATACCAGGCTAAGACTTCAAGTTATAAGTTATTGTTATTATAGTTTTCTTAGAAACCTTCTAACTATTTAAGAGTGATGAAACTGAAATAGAATATTTAGATTAGGATAGCTTTTGATTTGCCAGTAGGCCCTACAGTGTATTTTTTATTTCATCCCACCCACCTATCATCATTATCCTGGCTGAAGACGATGAAGAGGACAACAAATATGATTATGTAGAAGTTCTTGCGACCCCGTTGGAAAACACTTAAAAGGTACATGCCAGTTCATAAAGAATATGACTTATTTGTTGTAATTGTGTTAAAAAGGTTTATGACAATGATTTTTTCTCTGTGTAGTACAACACATTTAAATTTTTCACATTTATAATGTTAGTAATAATAATATCAACATATAATTATTTATAAATTTAAGAAATTGATTAGTTAATTTAATAATAATAATAATAATTAATAATAATAACTTATATGGGATTAAATGCTAAAAAGAAAATTTAATATCTTAGAATTGTGAATGTGAGGAATGCCAGGTCTCCACCGTGGTTCGGATTCCACGTTAAACTGTAGGTCCTTCATTTCATCTCACAATCACCCTACCATTACACATTAGCGTAACTGCGTATAACCCGAACGGGTAGTAAGACGCGGTGCTAATAATAATAATAATAATAATAATATCTTAGAAAAAAGGAATAATCAATAATAGGCCTAACATCAACATATCAAGGTCAACAACAAATAAAAAATAAGTGAAAGTGTCATATTACATGTTTCTTGTATAGACCTAATTTTTGATTGTCAAAAGTGACAGCTGCTAAACACATGTTTTTGCAGATCAAGCTGTCAGCACCAAAGAAGTCATAGAGCTAGTGTAATCATTTTAGACAACAATTTCGCAATCAGTTTTAAAAACCTTACAAGCAAGAGACTTGGTATATATTTATATACACGTATATATAGTATTAGGTAACATACTAAAAGTCCCCGAAAAATAAAGTTGGGCCATGGCCAACATCTTGGAAAATGGGGGCCGTAAACTCATTTTCCTCACTTATCTTTGAAACCGTCAATGTTATTAAATAAGGTTTCAAACAAATAATGTTAGATGTTTCCTACATTGTATGTCCTTAACATTTTTACTTTCTCATTATCTTGCAGGTAGAGAAAGTATTGTGATCGTCAAAAAAAATTGAACTCGAGATTTTGACGAATCTCGACGTTTCATGACCCCTCAAATCCGAAAAAATTGTTTTTGAATTTCCATCTGTCCGTCTGTCTGTCTGTCTGTACCTCCAACTAGAGCCTAAACTATTCTACCGATCAGGCTAAAACTTGGTATGTGGGGCTTTTATAGGGCTGTCCCAAGGAGTTTTGGAACCGGATATCTAATCCTAAAATTAAGGGTAGTTTACTAAAGAGCAAAAAGAGAAAAAGTCGATATGATGCGTAAATTCTCATTTTTTATCATATCTCCGAAAATATTTGAGATAAGAAATAACTTATCATTGCAAAATTGTAGTACTATTAAAAATAAAAATCTTTTATCCGAAATGTATTTTTATAAAACCAACAGTTTCTGAGATGTTTGCAAATATATTAATATAATTTTCTAATCTTTAGTTGTAAAGAGATGCTATTAAAGTATTAACGCGATAGTTCTGTAATGCCATAGAGTAAGTAAATATAAGTAAATCTCTCCAAAAGTTTGTTAATTTTCCTTTATCTTCTTAGGAGACATGTTTGTACAACAATAATATAACTCCATTTTATACTCAATAGTCAATATTTACATTTTTTATTGGACAAAATTTATAAATGAGGAATTGAATAGCAATGCGATGGGATGAAGATTTACAACACCTAATAAAATGTTAAAATTTTAATACGAAGTGTTGACCCTTGTGGACCCAAAATCGATCTTTTTTATTGGCCCAAACATACAAATGAGGAAATTAATTCTTTAAAATTTAAAATGAAGAGAACCAAGATGAACTACCGTAACATTTTAAGCAATATTTAGTTGTTTTTATTCAATTCCGAAGTAATTACAGAAAGTTAAGGATACAAATAAAATGCATCCAGAAAAAAAAAAATTACTGAGCTCTAACAATTTTTTGGTATGCTTTTATGTAACTGCTGATAGATGATTATTGTATTTACGTGTTTATTTACAAAAGGTTATAAAAGTCAAGTTTATTTTAAGTTTCCACTAATGAAAAATATGCCAACACAATTGTTGTTTAATATAATTTCACTTGGCACCCAACATTACATCCTATTTGTACGCAGTTTCGATGGAATGGTTATTTACACCCTTCCATTTTATCCCATTCGCTTTCACAAAACTGCAGATTTCTGAAAACAGCCCTCCTTCTGGACATCTGTATCGTTTCACAGTTCAGTTGTTTTTGTTTGAATGTTTCTTAACAATTAGTTGGTCTTCTCTCTGCATTCGACAATCTATTGACATTATTTTATTATTTTATATTAAGTACCCACAAGTGATATATATACACACTTTTCTTTAGTAACAATGTTATGTGTTTTAATGTGTTCATGACGGTATTTATCTGATATAATAATTTATTTAATTTGAAGTATGAGAAGAGTCCACATCTAGATTCTAGACCATTCCTCCAAGACCGTCATCATCGTTATGTTCTATCATATAAATGTATACCTTTGAACCGACTATCTTACCGCAACCCATTCTCGGTTTTTTTTATCAAGAAAGCTGTCCTCTGGAAATAAATTAATTTTCTAGTTTAATCAGATCGCCCAAACAGTTGTTGTAATGTTTTTATGTTGTTATTGTTGTTACTGTTTTGAAGCTGTGTGTGCCTATTCAAAGCAAATGAACAATCACTGGCAAGGTAATGATGTTTTTTTAATTATAGATCTCAAAATGACTACGTGTGCTACCGAAATATAAATATGTAAAACAATAATTGTGCTACGTGAGGTTAGAGCCTCAGCAAGTGTACGAGTGTGTCAGGAAAGGACTAAATGGACTAATTGAATCAAGCTGGATTATGGCAGAAGTTTGTTAACTTTAAATAAATTCACGTAGATGTAAATTACAGACGGGTGTACACAAAACCAACTAACATTAAAGTATCAAAGCGAAAACAGGGAGAACAAAACGACATGATGATTATGATGATGTTGATGATGATGAGAGAAGTACTAAACTTTCAATAAGACTAGCATCGTCGTTCTCTTACAAGATGCTTTGTCTACTTTGTGTGGAAGAGGTGTCTGCTAAAAAAAGAGCGAGTTACACGAGTTGAAACAACGGACATTTTGGCTAAATGTGGTGAACGGAAGTTGAAGTTGATCAAGCATGTGGACTTGATAGTGAAGGAAGCTCGCTCGATACCATAATTGATGCTATGTTAGTTTGAGATATGTATAAAGGCATTCCAGGGGTGATAGGCCTGCTAGTGATAAATATGATACCATATTAAAGCTATTGTTTGATTTGATCGAGAATCAAGATTAATGTCGATACACTTTACCTGAACTCAAAGACGATATCAAATATTTCCCAGGTGGTGAGTACTGCGAGATTTCAGACTACATCCTCAAATATCTCTTAAAATATTACTTTGAAGACAGAATAATATTTACGGAAGTATTTGGAAGTGGGCCATTGGTTTTCCCTTTTGTAGAAACTGCCAATAACATGCTACATGATTTATAGTATTCAAAAAGAAAGAAAAAATGGACAGTGAAAGACTTCAAATTTTAGAAATGGCTGCAGAAATAATAAGGCAGTATATTCGAGGAAAACCATTTGATTTGTTAACTTACCCTTTAATAGAAGACATGGAAAATGGAGGATGGACCCACTGACATAAATTCAAAAGGAAAAGAAGAGTAAGGACATTAGTTATAAGGTGTAAATTCCAGATTAGTTAGTATATAAAATTGGAAACAGGGAAAAGTAAAGTAAATATAAAAAATATAAGATGTAGATAGAACTCGCTTCACATATCTAGATAGAGATATAAATAGTCCAGGAAATGTAAAAAAAGTACCAACACTTACCTAAGTAGGCAAGCGGGGGAAGAAAAGAGGCGACCTCCTATAGCTGCGCAAGGGGGAGGAGAGGTTACTTCAATACTTCCCACGTTGAAACTTGTACTCGTATTTGATATAGAAGGCCCAAAAATACCCTACTAATTGCTTCATAAAGTCTCTAATCTAGGCATTGAACTATAATAATACTTTCTGGAACAGTCCGTGCGTCACATCATATGTTTGGACTCTACAACTAGCTTTACAAGGGAAATATATTTATAAAAAATCAAGGTAGATCCTTACTCTAAACCAAATATTTTTAGATTTTGCCTCTAGAACATTTAATGTTCTATGATATATTCATGATACTTCTCAAAAAAATATTATATGGCTGTTTTGTTTCGTTTAATTAGTATGAATATTTGTTTAATTTAATGGCATGATTCTAAAATAATTAATTGGTGCCCTAACTATTATTTGAATGGATAAACTATTTATTTGTTAGTTGCAGTTATAGCCGCCTCTAAATATAATATTCTTTAAATTGAAAAATGTGACTATAAGCGTATTTATCAAATATAATACCTGTATATTTAATCCATCTTGATATTTATATTCCTACAAAGCCAACTACCGAGTCATTGTGGTTACATTATCTGATAGCTCGTGATCTTAATGGAACACTCATATATAGTTGACGCTTTCCGCACGTCCATCATAGACTCTGCCTTAAAATATGAGTGAAGAAAGATCCTGGACACGGGACGATTCCTGGATAGATCAGTGGTCAGAGCATTGGCTTACTGGGCCAAATGTTCCGGGTTGGATTCCCGTGTCCAGATGTCATTTTTCAATTGAATGAGTATATATTATTTTAATGGGACATTTGGGGTTTGAATGGCAAATATCCCCTAACACTGAGGGTAAGAGATTTTTAAAATATCAAGTAATCACAATGCAGATGAACTAGACTAATACAACTTTATTAACGGGTACATTTTCACGTTAAATCATTTAGGCCTATTATCAATCAATTGATGAAACGTCTGCAGCCTAAAAGAACCTCAATTACACATTCAAAATAAAAACAATGTAATAGTAATTCAAACTATGACTAAATTAGATATTGTTTATATATGCTACTAGATAGCTGTTGCCCGCGGCTTTGCTCGCGTGGAAGTTGATTATATACAAATACGAAAATATACATATGTATTTACAGATTAATTTAAAATATTACGTTACGTTGATGACCATAACTTGACCTCAGATCAAAAATAATGCAAGTCCGATACAAACTTTCACCCCCTTTTTCATCCCTTATTAAATAAAATTTCCAAAATTCCTGAAACAAGTATTTATTTGTTTTACGTCAATAACCGAAATACACAATTTTGTTTATGTAACTTTCAAAATGACGGACTTTCATACATTTAATCATACATATTATCATCCCCTATTTTGACCCCTTTGGGGTGGAATTTTCTAAAATCCTTTCTTAGTGGGTGCCTACATAACATAATGAATATACAGTCCGAATTTCATGCTTGTAGCCTTGATAGTTTGCGCTCGGCGATGATGAATCAGTCAGTCAGTCAGTCAGTCAGTCAGGACATGTTATTTTATAAGTATAGATAGCAGATATTTTGTTTTAAATGATTTAATCTTTTTGGCACTTTTCCTCTCATTAGTTCAGGAACTCTCAATGGATTTATGAGCAAGAAAAAATAAAAATAAAAATACTTGAAACAAAATTGCCGTGATTGAAAGAGAATATATGAAAACAAATTAAGTTAGGCCTTATTTTGATGTGCTTATTTGTTCTGGTATTTATTAAGTTTTACGTTATTATGACATACATTTATAGCAGGATAATAAGTTACGACATTTTTGAGTTGGGGATGTAGGGAGCGCGAGAAAAGGCCAGTGTTTTTGCAGTTTTTATATTAAAATTATTTGGCCAAAATAAATAAAACGTTGCTTCAACAGAAACATATAATTTTCTTTTCTTCGTGTGGTGATGCGAACAGATGTTGAATTTCTGTCATGAACATGGCGGCATTAGATTACAAACTATTTAAATGAAAAGAAAAAGTTGTCATGCAATTCCAGAACACCCTCGATAGATATTCCAGAAAGGTGGATATCGCCATGTGAAGAAAATTACACTATATGTTTATATTGAAGCAATATTAGATTTATTTTAACCAAAACATGTGTTGCTATAAAAAAGGACACAAACACTGCCCTTATCTCGCGTCCCCTACATCTTCACCTAAAATAAATATATTGAAATTGATGTTAATGGAAAGGATTTAAATAAATTCGCATCAAGTAAATTTAATTGAAGGGCTTTAAGCCTCAAAATTAATGTGAATATATTGTATTGTCGTCGTAGTTTATTCAGCCGTTTAGAAGTAGCATGATGGATGATAACAACCTGTTACATAATGTAGAAACATATATAGGCTACCAAGTGAAGGAAAGTGATGTTTGTTTAGTAAGCACTGCTTGTTACTTAGTGTGTTACTGATCTTGTAGTAATATAGTCAACAAGGAAAGCCATTGCTCCAGCTTGTCATGATACCAGTACCATGTTGTCTCGTCCCTTGAGACTGCGGTCAGCTCTCCAAAGAACTGCACGTAATTAACAGAACGTTCATATTTCAAACAACATTAATTACATTAGCTCGTAGACTAGCAGATGGGAAACTTCACAATAGCATCAATCCTTCCTTCTTTTTTTGTTGTGGTTACTCAAAAAATATTAATAACGAGTAAGACTACGAGGACTAATTTTAAGAAAAACCTTTTTCAAAGTCTGATTCGAAAATTCTATATTGACAAATTTATTTGTTTAAGATTCCAAAAATATTGTAAATAAATCTTCTTTATAATTTTGATTAAAAAACTATTTTTCGCATTACGACAAATTTTTCAGTTTAGTAATAATTACCAAAATAATGGAAGAAAAGTATAAAAATACCAATTTTCAAAGAGAAAGATATAACAGTATAATAAGAACTATGGAGTTATTTCCCTACTAACACCCAACACTCCACAAATAATATCTAAAATAATTATAATGAGATTGACGCCATTCACAGAGGCAATAATTAAGAATCTTCAGTGTGAATTTCCCCGAAATGGGTCAACAACGGACCAGATTTCCTCTGCTCAGAAAATATTAGAAAAAGTGGTAATACAACATGATGGTTCATAATTATAAATAGATTTTAAAAATAAACAAATTATATGAAATTTTTGTTTAAGTTTGGGATAGCCGAAAACTTGTCGAGCTAATTGAGGTATGCATGGCAGGGTATGGGTTGGATGTCACTTATCAGACATTTTTAAAATACATACTGGGTCGAAACAAGGAGATGCACTTTTTCATTACTCTTTAATCTAACCCTAGATTAGGCTATTACTTACTAGAGTAATAAAAGAGGGAAAAGAATGGTTGACGCTAAACGGCACATGTCAGCTATTAGGATATGCAGATGATTTAGCTTTGTTGGACAATAGTAAAGAAGCTGTTTGCAAGAAACATAGACATTTCATTAAAAGCTAGTGAGGAAATAGGCTTAGAAGTTAGCTTTGCAAAGACTATGTATATGATCACATAAATAACACAGATTGGGGATGGCCATTTAGAGATTACTGTGAACAACATATCGTTTGACATGTTAACAATTTTAACTGGCGAATTATTAAAATAGTACAGTCGGGGTATGAATGATATTACTCGGCCAGTAAGTTGTTGACAAATCACCTGCTGTTCAGGAATGTAAAACTTAGAATAAACAAAACAATAACTTTACCAGTTGTTCTTTATTGGTGTGAAACGTGTTCTCTTACCTTGTCGATTTCGAAAACAAGATGCTTATGAAGATATTTGGTCCAAAAAGGGATGAGGATACTGGGAAGTGGAGGCGGTTACATAGTGATGAGTTAAATATCATGCACCCATCACAAGACATTGCTAGGATGATGAAAACTAGCAAATTAGGGTGGGCAAGACATGTATCACGAATGGAAGAATCTAGAACCTAGTTCAGGGTATTGATTGGTAAACCCAACGGGAAGAGACCATTGGGAAATCTTAGACGCAGATGAGAGTTATAACATTAGAATGGGTAGGGTGTAATTAGGTGGACTGGATAGGATTAGCTCAAGATAAGGATTGGTGGCGTACTTATTAAGTGCGTTAATGAACTGTCAAGTTCCTCGTGTCATAGAGCAATTAAAACTAGTTGTAAAGCCCATATTCTGTAGCACTGTCAGCAGATATAACTTCTACACCTATACACATTGTCTAAGTGAATGTATTGTACTGTAAGTTAAATATATGTATCTACTATATCAGTAGTTAAGTAGGCATACATAGTTTTAAGTTGAAATATTCAGAATTTGACTAAGAATGTGAAACAATAAGTAGGCCTAGGCATTTAATAATATTAAACCTATCTACTTTATCGACGCTTCATACGTTATATGTGGCAAGGCGTATGGGACATTAATTAAATTGAAGGCTTGTATTGAGGAAAATTAATATCTGGCGAGTTTAATTCCATTTACCAGAAAAAGAGTGAAATGGCGGTTATGACTTTATATGGAGAATTTTTTAGTCTACAATTAGCAGAAGATGAGCCAGTAACAGGGTATGTGTCCAAAGCTATGAAGCTTTCCACTGAAGTTGAAGATCAAGGTGAAAATCTTTCCGGCAACATAAGGATGTGAGGATCATCGGTGGTATGAGACCACGTTATCAACACAGTGTGGTACAATATAAGATAAGGGAGAGAATTGAACAGCTTGTTGGCATGTCTGCACCAGGAAGAATACCAGAATAAGAAGCAAAGTGGACTGGATTGTGACGCATTTTCTTCTCGAAAAGACAAACAAAGTTTAAGGTTATGGACAAGTAACCACAAGAACAAGGATAGTAATTCAATTGAAGGCCCAAAGGAGGTAGCAAAGTGTCATAGTTATGGCCAAGTGGGACACTGGCAGCGTGAGTGCTCACAGAAGAAGAATAAAACGTATTTTGCATTCATGGTAATGTCAAGTGAAATTACAAACAGTGCTTTGAAATACGTATGGACCATTGTCTCGGTTGCGTCGCAGTACATGACAAGTAGAAAAGAGTGGTTCAATGAAATTAATGAAAATTCCTCATGTAACTGTGGACATGGTTCAACCAACATGTCAATGTGGAATGGTGATAGTTGGGAGTCACGTGTCTTAGAAAACGTAAAGTATGTTCCTAGTTTGGGACCAAACCTATTTTATACTGAGACAGCGACATCGCGAGGTTTCATGATGATAGAAAGAGCATGCGTGTGCGAGTTGCAGTATGCTGATGGGATAATTGTGATGATTAGAGTGAAATACAATGCCAATCAATATCGTTTGGGCCTTCGCATGGACAGTGAAGTAGTGGCAAACGTTGTCACAGTGACGTCACTCAAAAGGTGGCATCAGAGACTTGGACATTTGAACATGAACATAATAAAAACGATGGTGAACAACGAGGTTGTGAGTGGCGTGTCGTTCTACGAAGAAAATAAGTTTTTCTTTGGAGACTGTGTAGTGGGGAAGATTCACCGAATTTCTCATCCAACGCTCGAGGAACGTTAATGCCAATATGGAGAGAGACTTATGCAGACGTATGTGGTCCCATGAATACAACTTCAGTTGGAGGCTACAGATACATGCTTGTATTCAAAGATGAAGCTCTACAAGTTTCCGATAAATATGTGCACTTCCTAGTGCATAAATCCAAAGTGAGCAACAAGTTTGATGGCCAATTGAGGGCAGTGGAAGTTGTAACTGGGAAAAAAGTCAAGTCGATGAGAACTGATAATGGACTAGAGTTGGTGAACAAAGAAGTCTCAAAATTGCTACAAGAACATAGTGTGATACACGTAAGAACGTTACCCTACAAACCGTAGCAAAATGAACGAGCCAAGAATCAGAGAGAACAGTGCTGCTGGCGAGTGGTCTGCAGAAAAGGTTTGTGATCATAGTCAGTCAGGAGAGCTATTTGAATCCTCAACACAACTCCGAATTCACGGAATATGAGCAAGACCCCATTCGAGCAGTGGTTTGGGTAAAAACAAATTTGAGTCACTTTAAATAAAATCTTTGGCGTGGAGGCATGTATTAATGTGCCAAAAGAGCCCAGAAGAAGTAAATGTGATGCAAGAGCAAATAAATTTTACCTTGTAGGGTATGAGTCCACAACAAAGAACTACAGAATGTATAATCCAGTAGCAAGGAAAGGAGTTGTCAGCTGTGACGTTTATTTTAGTGAGGATGAAATCGCATCCAAGATGTCAGAAGTTGAACAAATCTCTGTGGTCAACTTAGAAAAGGTTGAAAACAATAAATATGACGCTAAAGTTGTTAAAAATATATTGCCACAGGTCGTTGAAAGTCCAGAGGTGGAAGTGCAGGCTGACGTTCAAAGTCAATCGCCATCTAAATATTTTGTGAAAGCCGTCGAAGATCAACTAAAAAGATTAGCATATAGTCTGCGATCATATGTGCATCAGACAGAATGGCCTGATTCCCATGGAAATTGTACAACAATTGAAGAAGTCAACATTTACAAAGAGGCAATAAATTCGAAAGATGTGGACAGGTAGCAACACGCCATGAAAAAAGAGCTTGAAGCCCTGAAGAAGAACGAAACATGGGAACTAGTGTCACGATCATCTGAATAAAATATTGTGACCTGTAAATGGATGTACAAAGTAAAGAATGTGCCAGGCTCAAGTGAAGTGAAAGCAAAAACTCGCTTAGTAACCAGAAGTTTCAGTCAGTGAGAAAGAATCGACTATAAAGAGGTATTTTCTTCTGTGCTCAGATATGATTATGTAATAATCATGCTGTGCATTTCTGCAGAGAAAGACTTAGAGATCACACAGTTTGACGTGAAGGCAGCATGTTTAAATGTAGAATTATAAGAATAAATGTTTATGGGACCCCCGAGAGGTTTTGACGTTGGAGACCGATATCTGGTGTGCCAACTGAAGAAGCGTAAATATGGTTTGAAACAAGCTTCAAGATCTTGGAATTTTTTTTCTTTACATATTGCCTCAGGAAATTCAACTCAACGTCAAGTGCAGTTGATCCATGCATGTTCCATGGACAAGTGAATGGACACGATATCTATTTGCTGCTTTATGTGGACGATGGCCTGGTGTTGTCAAAAAGCAGTGAAGAGATTTGGGAATTACTAGAATGCATGAAAAGAATTTTTAAATGACGATAGGAAACTGCAAGTACTATGTGGGCGTAGAGATACACCGTAATCATGCTGCAAATAAAATTGGGAATGGGCAGCAAAGGTACATAAAGAAAATTCTGACAAAGTTCAACATGACAGATGCAATTACAATAAGCACACCAGTCAATGCAAATGTAAATCTCATGAAGACAGAAGAAAAAAGATTAATGGATTTTCCTTGTACCTTGAAGTAGTTGGATCAATTTCATATGCAGCAATGGTGTCTAGTACAGACATCGCATATTTAGTGAGCGTTGACAGTCGGTTTGTAGAAAATCCAAACTCCGGACATGTCGCAGCAGTGAAACTAGTCTTGAGATATCTGAAAGGAACACCAGATATGGGAATCGTTTATGATCCATCAACATCGCTGTCTGGATAAACAAATGCGGATTTTGCTGGTATGGACACACGTCAGTCAACTACTGGTGTTGTCTTCATCATGGGCGGTGGACCAATTATCTGGCACAGAGAAAAACACTGTCAACCACTGAATCAGAGTATGCTGCAAGTTGTGAGGGAGCACGTGATCCATCAGTCACTCAAGGACAAGTGTGAGGAATGTTTGAGTCCCACTATATCGTACATCGACAACCAAAGCACACTCATACTAATTAGGAACCCGGAAGTACTTGCCAGAATGAAGTATTTTGACGTGAAACTTCAACTCATCAGAGGCCAATGAAGAAAACATTGTGTAAAATATGTAAGTAGTGTTGAGCAATTGGCGGGCATTCTGACGAAGTCATTAGCAAGAAGTAAATTCGCCAAAAATGTTAAAAGACTGAACGTAATGAAAATATATGGGGAGTGGGAGTGTTAATAAAAATGGCACCACATATTATCTAGATACTATTTTTTGTGCCACTAGCATAGAGCTAGTAATGTTTATTTTATATACTGATACGAGAACTGCATTGCTCAATTTTAACTTTTTTTTTCGCTTTCGATGTAACAATGTATTTTACATTATTTTTAACTGTGTTATTGACTTGACGATTCTTTCTTAATTATACTTGATAATCTCTTTCAAACCATTTAAATCAACAATAGTTAAAAACAAACATGACTACTAGAACATTGATGTACCGTTAAATGGAGTGCGAATTTACTATTATAGGCTATTTGACTATTATTTATACTCTATCTACAGATTAAAGAACCAATGGGAATAAAATCAGTATTAATACTAGATAGTTAACCTCTTATGATTATGAGGTTCAGATTTGGATTTGAGATTTAGAATTAGTTGATAAAATTAAGATTTGGATTCGAGTTTTAATAGATTGAATAATTTACAAAGTAGCCTGTTGTGAAAATAGGAAAATATTTTATTTGCAAATAGAAGTTATTATTATTATTTTCAATAAAGCCAGGAAATTGTGTGCGTGATAAACACGATGTGCCTTATAACTTGACTTTTGCAATGTAAAGAATATGTGTGAGGTTTAGAACCTGTTTTATCATGTAAACCAGTTTACATCAAGCAACCAGAAACACCTCTATTGGTGTTTGTCCTTGTAGGGGCAAACACACGATTCACAATTGGCGCACATTCAATTGTTCCCACACACAAAAACAGATAAAGAAATAAAAACAATATTTATGTTAATTATTTAATTTAAAAAATTGTTAATGATAATCAGACTAAATGGTGATTTTTTTTTAAACATGCCTAAATCATAACTAAAAATAGCTAATTGTTAATTGTGATTTCAATTACAAATTCATTTGCCTGGCAAACGTGTTAGATCTGTCTTATAATATTTATGTGATGGATGAACACTGAACTGTTTTAGTTTAGTTCTGAAATGTCAGAATCAAAACTACTTTAAAAACATCGTACATAATAAAACATGATGTACTTAATCTTGTTGAAACAAACTTGGTAGAACTCTATGCTAGCTGTAGTCTGTCTTATCTTGAAGGTCTATACTATAGCTCCATATCATATGCTGCACCATAGTGGAACCAAACAAGGTAAGCTCGTTATCTTTCAGGGTAAACGAAGACTACTTTTCATTTATTATATTAAAAATGATTATTTTAATATCTTCTATGAGTCTTAAGAAAACATCTTAAGGTGGGATGGAAGTGGACACGAGGAAATACCTGTTTTTTTGTGTGTTTTTTTTGCAGTTTTTAAAACAAACTCTTTTTTGGCTAAAATAAATAAAATATTGCTCCAGTAGAGACATAGAGTTTAATTTTCTTCACACGGAGACCTCAACATTTCTTTATTATCCAATATTAGCGTAGCGGCGTTAAATGAGAAACATTTCAAATGAAGAGAAAAAGTTGTCATTGCATTCCATGACATCCTTGACAGATATTAAAGAAATTTCGAGGTCAACATGTGAAGAAAATTAAATTCTCTTTTTGTAGTGGAGCAATATTTTATTTATTTTGTACAAAGAATGTTTTACCATAAAAATTGCAAAAACCCCGACTTTTTCTCGCATTCCCCTCGATCCCACCTTAATAGCAAACTAATTTATAACGAGAATCGTTGATAACACTATAGTACAGCAATGGGTGATAGTTTGTATCAACGAGAGTAACGTTAGGTATTATCTCTCCCGGTACAAATGGTTATAACTTGAACAAATGTTAACTCCGAGCTTCATTGCTAGACATAAAGCCCCCAAGCGGAGTGATACAAAGCCGATTCTCCCATACCGCTGGTTCATAAAAGAATAGAATGCCAGGGAGCGAGCGACACGATAAACCCTGTATATGAGTGACGGGGGTTCCCTCAGGAAGCACAGGAGCACATCACATCATCCAGGAGGAGTGTCCCGAGGGAGGAGGGGGACTAGAATCTCTCTCTGCCACAACAAATGAGAAGAAATAATCAAGGTTTACGTTCAATGCCATGCGTGACAGGTAACGACAGAGGGGGAGCACGAGACTAGGTTGTTTCTTTGCTTCAGAGTCCATCAAACAAATACCACCCGGGAGTGACATTCATCTGGAGTCAGCTGTGTGCCAGCGGGGTGGACTGGCGAGCCTCACTTGGACCTAGGAGGATACATCAGAGGAGTGACATTCATCTGGAGTCAGCTGTGTGCCAGCGGGGTGGACTGGCGAGCCTCACTTGGACCTAGGAGGATACGTCCTGGGGAGGGGGAGGGGGGGTCTACGAAGATACTCTCTAAATAACTTTTTAAACAATAATTAATAAATTAATTCTCCTATTGATTTGGGAATTCAATAAACATTGTTTACTATAATTGAGTGAAACCCCTCGGCTCAGCTTAGTATGGCTACTTGGCTACGAGTCCTTGGTTCGATTTTCAACGTGGGATTAAATTATTTGATCTCTGTACTGAGTCTTTTCCCGTTCATTTGAAGGTAAATAACAGTCACAGTCGGGTTTTTGATAGTATTCAGCAGTTAAATACCAATACACCAATACTAGCTCGTTCAGTCTAATAACTGTGCTGTCCGCCTGTCATATAGAACTCCTTTATCACTAATAACAGTGAAATAACCCGCTTCGGTGGCCGCATGGTCTAAGCTGCTACTCTCGCAGTAGACTGGGGAGATCGAGAATCGAGTCTCAATCAGATGTAATGAAAGTGGATTTTCCAATATTGTTTTCCACTCTCCCTCCACGCAAATTCGGTTACGCTTCCTCTAGATATAACCTTCCTAATGCCTAAAACCTTTATCGGTTTTGTCCATAAGCGTATAACCCGAACAGGTAGTAAGAAACGATACTAAAAAGTACAAGTGAGATAAAACCCTAAAAGTCCATCTAGAAGTGTCTTATGGCGTCACATATCTATTTGTGTTTTATGCAATGCTGTTTTTTACTGTTACTATTTTTCTTAACCTAAACCTATTTGTTAAAATATCTTATCAAATTATCTTGTAAGCCAATGGATACAAAGTGGACGTGGATCTATGATTTATTTAAAATAGAAAAAAAGAAGGGTTTTTATTTGAATCAATACTGCTTTTGGAAAAAAAGAGTGAACTGAAAACGAGGAAATTAATTATCAGTGTGGGGTCTTTAGTGAAGGGATGCAGCGCTCAGGTCACAAGAGTTGAGATGCAGTTCAAACAACTTGTCCAATCTAAGCCTTCCAAGCTGGCGATAACGTAATTAAATGAATCTTTTGGAACGTGGTTACGGTATTTTGGAAAAGTGGCGTTATCATGTAATCATATTCAAAGTACGAATATTATTTTCAATTTATGACCTTGAGTTTACATATTTGGAGATATTTTTCTTTTATGTGTATGCCCTAATGCCAGTAACTTCTATAAACAAGCTGAAACATCAAAAGAAGTCAAGTTTTACAAAACTCCACCATATCTCAGCTGGTCCAAAATGTGAAATTACACCATATCTCAGCTGGAACAAGCTGTGAAACTACACCATATCTAAGCTGGTCCAAAATGTGAAATTACACCATATCTCAGCTGGTCCAAACTGTGAAACTACACCATATCTCAGCTGGTCCAAAATGTGAAATTACACCATATCCCAGCTGGTCCAAACTGTGAAACTACACCATATCTCAGCTGGAACAATCCTAAATTATAAAATATAATATATTTAAGAAACTAATGCCAAAAGTCTTACTTCTAACAATAAATAGTTCACTACGCATGTACTCCACTGACGTAATTAAGGATTTCCCGCCAACTCCGGGGACTGCGGTTTTTATCTCTTCAGATTTTTCAAAACAGGAGGTAGCGCAATTTGTGTCCATGAGTCTGCCCGGCTATCAGAACTTATTTTTGATAAGTTTCGTATTTTTCTCATAATGATGGCATGCGCCACAGGCCAAAATTATGTTTAACTCTCTCCGCAAGACCGCGGCGTGTTAAGCCCCTGTTTGGACCAGCCCCCTGACTTATTTCAGTTTTAAGAATTTTTGGTGGAACTATTAAATCTAGGTCATCCTCGGTGGTCTTGGGGTAAAAGTGCTCGCCTCATGACCAGATGTTCGCGGGTTCCAACCCAGCCAAGGTCGATGGATTTTTAGCGGGCGATAACAATCCGTAGCACAACTTCCTTCGGAGGGGAAATAAAACAGTCGTTCCGATGTAGTTGTGGCATGAACAAGATCCCTGGAAGGTATGTGAAAATAGCTTTCCTACAAAATGAGCAGAGACTTTCTCGCTCGCTCATAGAAATCTATGGGCAGGGTGGGCTGATAACCCGCTCCACCTGAAATTAACCACTAACATAAACTGCAACAAGAAATAGCCAGAGTAGGGAGGGTTGATTACAGCCCTATACTCCACACTGGGGTAAAGAAATTAGTAGTAATAATAAAAACTTTAATAATCAGTGTACGGAGTTTCAGCTTTGGGCCTCATCGGGGTGTTCGAGAAAAGCTCGGACAGAGAGAAATACACCACATGGCTTATTTTATAAATTTCAAATGTAAAATAATGATATACCGTTGAGGTAGTATTCCCACGAAGCAGACTATACCTCACCGTTCCCAAACTCTAACAAGACGTCACATTTCTTGAAGAGCTTAGCCCCTCCATGCATATGAGACGTTGTAATTGGACAAAGTTCTCTGTTCACAATCGAGCAACCAACCTTTCAAACTGGGAAAGCACTTACTTCCATTTCAAGTAGCGCTCCTTGAAGGACCCTGAGTAACTCAATGTTACAGAGGCTCTATCTAGACACTCGAAACGTTCGTTCTAGCACTGAAACAAAACCGCAATAGCCGAGAGCATGCACGGCTTACAAACGACAAGAATTCTGAATTGGCCGCACTCAAAAACTTTCACCGGTACAAATTTAAATGTGATAACAGTGGGTTGCAAACAAGAGACGACTAGATAAATAAGTTACCTAATCTTTCCCAATATTTCTGGGAACTGACAAAAATATCTTGTCCCAATTAGGGAGACACGGGGGGAGAAGCCTCACAAATATTAAATTGAACTTCCCAAGAAAAGATTTGGATCAGCTTTTAAACATTTATATTATTTCAAAATTTGTAGTTTTTAATGTACTTGTATGAACACAGGAGCGTTGATCAACAGGAACGTTTGATATATCAATATCTATTACAATCGGACAGCAAATTTCACGATACTACCTGGTGATACAATTTAGATACCGAAGAACAGAGATGATACAGTGCAGATACCGGAGAACAAAGTTGATACAATGTAGATACCGGAGAACCGAGATGATACAATAAAGATACCGGAGAACAAAGGTAGTATAATGTAGATACCGGAGAACAAAGGTAGTACAATGTAGATACCGGAGAACAGAAATGATACAATGTAGATACCCGAGAACAGAGATGATACAATGTATATACCGGAGAACAAAGGTAGTACAATGTAGATATCGGAGAACAAAGGTAGTACAATGTAGATACCAGAGAACAAAGGTAGTACAATGTAGATACCGTAGAACAAAGGTAGTACAATGTAGATACCGGAGAACAGAGATGATACAATATAGATACCGGAGAACAAAGGTAGTACAATGTAGATACCGGAGAACAAAAGTAGTACAATGGAGATACCGGAGAACAGAAATGATACAATGTAGATACCCGAGAAAAGAGATGATTCAATATAGATACCAGAAAACAAAGGTAGTACAATTTGTAGATACCGGAGAACAGAGATGATACAATGTAGATACCGGAGAACAGAGTTGATACAATGTAGATACCGGAGAACAGAGATGATATGTAGATACCGGAGAACAGAGATGATACAATGTAGATACCGGAGAACAGAGATGATACAATGTAGATACCCGAGAACAGAGATGATACAATATAGATACCGGAAAACAAAGGTAGTACAATGTAGATACCGGAGAACAGAGATAATACAATGTAGATACCCGAGAACAGAGATGATACAATATAGATATCGGAGAACAAAGGTAGTACAATGTAGATACCGGAGAACAGAGATGATACAATGTAGATACCCGAGAACAGAGATGATAAAATGTAGATACCCGAGAACAGAGATGATACAATGTAGATACCCGAGAACAGAGATGATACAATATAGATACCGGAGAACAAAGGTAGTGCAATGTAGATACCGGAGAACAAAGGTGGTACAGTGTAGATACCGGATAACAGAGATGATACATTGTAAATATCCGAGAACAGAGATGATACAATATAGATACCGGAGAACAAAGATTATACAATGTAGGTACCGGAGAATAGAGATGATACAATGTAGATACTGGAGAACAGAGTTGATACAATGTAGATACCGGAGAACAGAGATGATATAATGTAGATACCGAAGAACAGGGTTGATACAATGTAGATACCGGAGAACAGAGGTAGTACAATGTAGATACCGGAGAACAGAGATGATACAATGTAGATACCGGAGAACAGAGATGATACAATGTAGATACCGGAGAACAGAGATGATACAATGTAGATACCGGAGAACAGAGATGATACAATGTAGATACCGGAGAACAGAGTTGATACAATGTAGATACCGGAGAACAAAGGTAGTACAATGTAGATACCGGAGAACAGAGATGATACAATGTAGATACACGAGAACAGAGATGATACAATGTAGATACCCGAGAACAGAGATTATACAATATAGATACCGGAGAACAAAGGTAGTGCAATGTAGATACCGGAGAACAAAGGTAGTACAATGTAGATACCGGAGAAAAGAGATGATACAATGTAGATACCCGAGAACAGAGATGATACAATATAGATACCGGAGAACAGAGATGATACAATGTAGGTACCGGAGAATAGAGATGATACAATGTAGATACCGGAGAACAGAGTTGATACAATGTATATTACGGAGAACAAAGTTGATACAATGTATATACCGGAGAACAGAGTTGATACAATGTTTATACCGGAGAACAAAGTTGATACAATGTAGATACCGGAGAACATAGTTGATACAATGTAGATACCGGAGAACAGAGATGATACAATGTAGATACCGGAGAACAAAGATGATACAATGTAGATACCGGAGAACAAAGATGATACAATGTAGATACCGGAGAACAGAGACGATACAATGTAGATACCGGAGAACCGAGATTATACAATGTAGATACCGGAGAACAGAGATGATACAATGTAGATACCGGAGAACAGAGATGATACAATGTAGATATTGGAGAACAGAGATGATACAATGTAGATACCGGAGAACAGAGTATTTTATGAAAAATTAAACATTAAATTCAGAAAATGGAAGCACAATCAAGGATATTCCTATAACAATTTATCACGAATATGAAAAGGGCATCAGAAAAATTGAATTGAGCCCAAGGTTAGATCCAAATAAGATGAGTTGATTGTCCACAAAGTCTCTGAGCTGAAACCTATGCTTGCTACATAATCTAAACAAGCCGGGACTCGTGGGAATGTTAGCAGCTGCCAGCAAGCCTTCCTTGTCTCCTAGTCCTTCAATCACATTAACAAGACTAGAAACAAGAGTTTCTACATATCTGCAAAAGGGATTTACAAGCAAGCCTTTTCTCCTAGTCCTTCAATCACACTAACAAGACTAGAAACATGAGTAGCTACATATCTGCACAAGGGACTTACAAGCAAACCTTGTCTCCTAGTCCTTCAATCACACTAACAAGACTAGAAACATGAGTACCTACATATCTGCACAAGGGACTTACAATGAATGACATTCATTCTCTTTTCGTTTATCGAGTTGGAGATCGGTCTTCAATATCACTGAGACAAAGATGATAGCAACTTTAAAATAGAAACGATCTTTAAGAACTATGATTGAGTCTAAGGTCGACTTTATATACCTTTTATATTGCTATATTGGAACTCATATGAACGGCTGAAATTTATTTATATAAATAAATAGTTGAAATAATTCCAAAACTTAAAATTATCCAAAGGATTTTTTTTTATCTGTAAGAATGTCCTTAAAACATCTCAAATGATGATCCCACTCTCCGAGTGATGTGGAAACCGTCGCAACTCCATTCACTGTTATGTGCACTCCTCGTGTTTGGCCTCAGCTGGTTGTCACACTAAACTACTCTCCGTCATGTGCACTCCTCGTGTTTGGCCTCAGCTGGTTGTCACACTAAACTACTCTCCGTTGTGTGCACTCCTCGTGAATGGCCTCAGCTGGTTGTCACACTAAACTACTCTCCGTCATGTGCACTCCTCGTGTTTGGCCTCAGCTTGTTCTCACACTAAACTACTCTCCGTTATGTGCACTCCTCGTGTTTGGCCTCAGATTTTTCTCACACTAAACTACTCTCCGTCATGTGCACTCCTCGTGTTTGGCCTCATCTTGATCTCACACTAAACCAATCTCCGTTATGTGCACTCCTCGTGTTTGGTCTCAGCTTGTTCTCACACTAAACTACTCTCCGTCATGTGCACTCCTCGTGTTTGGCCTCAGCTGGTTGTCACACTAAACTACTCTCCGTTGTGTGCACTCCTCGTGTTTGGCCTCAGCTTGTTGTCAAGGTCACACTAAGACACTCTCCGTCATGTGCACTCCTCATGTTTGGTCTCAGCTTGTTGTCAAGGTCACACCAAGGGGACTGTTAAGCTTGACAAATGCACAACTTGGAGCCACTTAGTTTCATTAAAACAATACATCGTTGTACATTTAGTATGACCTTACACCTTGCGTGGGCTTACAAGCCCTCTCCAGTTTAATTGAAAAAAACCCATCTAAATTAACGAGATATGACTCGGCCCTATACAAGAGTGGACAGATACCAGTCCCCTACGGTTTTTAATGTGTAAACTCTACATGAAGTGATAGCACATATAGAGAAAAGGTCACCCTGCTTTGGTTCAAGCATTTAACGTAGGTGCATATTTTTAACACTACCTTATACAAGCAAACAATATATAACCTACTGTATACTACAAAGATCAGAGGCTCACTATTAAGAATAACAATTTATAAGACAATGAAGCTGATCTTAAAAAATTACTTATTTTATTCTTTTCCTTCCGTTATGTCTTATTATGTTAATGGACTGTAGTTGAAGTGACTTCTAAAAGATTCACAGTTTTTAATAGTTTTAGATCAACTGTTCATGTTTAAATATTCCATTATTTCTAACATTAAATGTTTGTTACTTAATACACGAGTGAAAAATTATCCCTTTTTAAGGATGAAAACGATACTTAGGGATAACCAATGCAATCTGTAAAGAACGAGACCTAGGGATGGACTTGGTATGGTCTCAAGGACGAGACTTAGGGATGATCCTGGTATTGTGTTGAGGTCGTTTCTTGTGCTAATTTTTTATTTATTTAGCACCTTCTCTTACTACTCGTTAGGATTATTCGCTCAGTTACTAATTACTCTATTGGGGAGGAAATTGGGAAGGTTTAATTTAGAGAAAATAAACCTACATTTGCATGGATGGAAGGAGAGCCGAAAATTATTTATGAGAAACACTCCCCCCACCCTCGCCCTAGTTCACCCGACTGAGATTCAAACCTCGATATCCCCGTCCTCAGCAGTCTAGCTCAACACAAAACTAGCGCGTTAGCTAACTAAGCCACCGAGGCGGGTTTTGAAGTGCCAATTTGATTGTGAGCATCAGTATAGTTTGTCATCTCATTTAGTCCAGATATCTTCGTGTTCTCAATTACACATTTCACAAGAACATATTGTACGGCATGTGCGTGTGTGTGTGTGTGTGTGTATATATATATATATATATATATTCTGTGTTGCTATTGAGGGTTGGTACAGCAAAGTGCGCTGTTTGTAGTAGCTTTGAAAATATACATTGTAATTACCACCAATTCAAATAATATATCTTATTTTCGTCTTATATATTTTGGTGTTAAAATATTTTACTGTTGACATTAATAATTAATTAGTCTTTTTTTATTTTTTATTTTATTTTCTGTATGATCTTATCTAAAATAAAACAGGAAGTATCCATCACCAAATTTACGACCCTTTTTTCTTGTGTACGTGACCCTTTTCAACTATAAAGTCTTATAATTCCAAATTTGACTTTTTTGATTTCCTCTGTTTATATTATGACCATTTGCATAGACCTATCCATCACCCAAAGGCTCTTTTTCATGTTATTATCTTTGTATTCTTGTGTTAGTGAAATCAGCTTTAATTGAACCGGTTGGTGCTCTTTTCTATCTCATTGAGGATCCCTTGAAAATAATCCTATATTCCACAGATAGAGTGAGCCCTACCCTCTTGATTGCTCCGGTATTCTATTATATTCCTGTTATAGAAATAGCTAGACGGACCAGCAGGTGCTTCGAAAACAACATTATCTGCGTTGAGTTGAGTGTTGTCGTCCATTCCCACACACTGATTTACTACCCATCCCCCTCCTGGAACACCTGACGGTAACCGCAACACAAGGAGACAGTGAGGTCACATCCGCTTCACTACATGGACATGCTTCCTTTGACAAGGGTGGTCACTTTCTAGCTCGCAGTTCATTGGAAGTACTTGACATGTCTTTGTCGTCAGCACCACGGATCTCGTTAGATTGGGATTTCAGTTCAAGCCAGCTTATTTGATCTCAACCTAAAAGTCTCCAACTGGGATTCGACCCCAAAACTCTTTGAGATTACCAGAGTTTGTAGAGCAACGCATCATACAGTCACCTAGCTACCTATGACTCGCTGATAAATAACAATTTCCCGATCAAACTTTTAAAATGCTATCGCATGCAAGGCCAAAATATTATACTTACTAATCTGCGTAGTTTCTTACATATTGAATACTACTTTAAGCAAATATTTTTACTAATTATTTAGTTAAAAGGTAATGGTTTGTTTATTACATTGTTTGTGAGCGTTTACAATCAATTTACTTCAATTGTCATATCATAAGAACCAGTAAATCTGATCAGAAACAAAGTGTCAGCTTTCTTCTTGTAGCACAGTGCTGCTAGACTGTGTGGAAGTGAGGAACTACTAAAGTTCTACACAGGGAGGGGGACAGACCAGAATACAATTGTAGTTTCGACAGCCCTAAGTGTTTCTAAATGATTCGTACCTTCTTAAGACTGATGTCTGCCCAATCAGAACCCTCCTAGAATGTGATTTGTGACCGTACAAGGAGCTTATACGATCAATTGTTCACGTGACTAGCACTGACCTATCGTTCAACCCCAATATAATCTTACTTTTAAATAGCTTCATGAAGGGGTTAACCAGGAAGTGAGGTCATCAAATTCAGCAGACAGGTTAGTGGGGAAAATATAGGCAAGATTATGCTCGAACCAGAAATCAAGCATTCTCTAAATTAATATTGGTCAACGAGTGTTTTAGTTTTATAATATTTTACCATCGGTTCTGTTTTAAGTTGTTTTAAAACCATGTTACACGGCTCCATTGCTCTATTCCAGTGTTCTGATGAAGACTCCAGGTTACCGCACAAGGGTGAGTATTGACCCTACCTTCATGCAAGGAGACGATGTAGCGGTGAGAAGAATTGCAATGCACACGTTCACAAATCACGCCCTTCATTAAGTGGCTAACTATTTTAAATTATGTTCACGCTAAATAGAGACATTAAGAAATGTAATTTACAAATTGATAATTGCTTCAAATATATATGGAAAAATTGTATCAAACTAACCAATTTTTTAAAGACGTTTTATGGAAATGTCGCAGCTCTGATATGAAATGGTTAAAACAAATATTTAGCTCTCTTCAAACAATTAATTATAGTCACTGTTAGCAAGGTCACATTATAAAATGTCAGGCTACGTGAAGATTGCTTAAATGGTTTTAAAAACCTCGGAACTGCCTTTCATAAGAAATACCGCAGCGTGAGGATATAGCTATTCATGAGCCAGCTTTTATTTAATCTGCATTTTGGATAGGTGAAAGTAGTTTAATAAACTTCTTTAATTATAAGGCTTACCTCTGATATAGTGGCCACATGGTCTAAGATGTCACTATCGTAAAAGCCTAGACTGTCGATAACAGGGAGATCAGGGTTCGAACCCCGGTAAGGTTTTGTGAGGGTGGATTTCCTAAATGTTTTTCCACTCTCCCCAATGCAAATGTGGTTAGACCTCCTCCGAGATCAACCTTACTCATCCCTAGATCATTAGCATGTTTTTTCGGTTGGTCTTAACAATATCACATTTAAACAGAAACATTAAATTCTTAGTTGATTCTAAAAATAGTCTTACATTGTAACTTGCCATCATCTTAGAAGAATAACAACATAAGACATATAACATAATAACTAATCTAAATTTAGTTTATAGACTTAATGTATTAATCCTAGGGTATAGGAAAACATATACAATTACCACAGCCCTGAGCTAGATTGATGAGGTAGTCCGTCATGTATCACATGCAACATACGTCTCT
The DNA here is from genome assembly GCA_902151445.1 of Timema monikensis. Classification (NCBI taxonomy): domain Eukaryota; kingdom Metazoa; phylum Arthropoda; class Insecta; order Phasmatodea; family Timematidae; genus Timema; species Timema monikensis. The sequence goes on along the minus strand of CABFVZ010004679.1, from coordinate 15,974 downwards.
CTGTATTAGTCCCGTGGTCTCCCAATCGTGTATGATTACGTTCATTGTCACAAAGGCAGTTGTTCGCATGAACACGTCGGGGGTTTATCTTGGTTTTGTCAGTTTGTCCCCATGTCGGAGGCCTCTGAACATCCAATGGCCGTAGAAGTCCATCGGTTTGATTGGGTTGCCGGTGACGGATACCTAGGCACAATCTACGGTTCTGACTACCGGTGGTGCATCAATGTCTCGTTTGAGCGCAGTTATAGGAAGGCGGATCACTGGACACATAGATGGTTCTTCTTCCGGGGGTCCATCGTCCATGTCAGTTGGGTCCTCGAAATCACGGCAGGTGTCCACGCGGCACCTAGTTGTCGGCAAGGGTTCTTCTTCCATTATGGGTACGGACAGTAAGTTGTCCTCTTCTATCTCGATACCGAGCTCAGCCATAAGCTTGTTCTCCTAGACCTTCCGGGAGCACGTCCTTTTCGATGTCCTCAGCTTCCAAAACAAAATCCGTGAGTTCTGTCAATGTCAGTAGGTGGTTGTCCCAGCGATCCTGGTACAATTCCTCCAGGAGCTAATCCTCATCAAACGTCGGTATTTCGGGCGCTATCTCTTGAATTATATTCTGTGCCCAGGGTTCTTCCAGGAAGTCCCAGTCCTGTAGATCAAGGAAAGATGGAGGGAGAAGTTCCGCTGCTGGTAGCATCTAGATAAAGCCTCGGTAGACGGTGGTGATTATCTCACGTTGTTGTTGGGTCAAGCAGATCTGATCATAAGAGTATTTTGTTGTTGGGATCTTCTCCCACGTCCGACTGTTCCTGCTCTCTCCTTTGACCCGGCTTATATACCCATCGACGAGTAGCCGACGCGCGTGTCAGAGGGGATAGCTGAAGGCAGCCATCGTGTGAAGAGATACCCGGCAGCGTTTTATTAATCCAGAATTACAAAGTAATATAAAAATACATTTATTTTTTCTGATGAGTCGCTTCAGGGTCACCGTCCTCATCCACGCCAACGGAAGGTACTTCTGTATTCTCTGCCACCCCCTCCCACTTGTGGCGGTTGGTATACCGGTGCTGAAGCCATCGGTGGTGTAAGCCCCGGCGGGTGGATCGCCGCTCCTGCATCACCCCTCATTGCGGTAATCGCAGTTGACCATCCTTTCATGAGAGTGATGTAGATCGTGTTGAGGTGGTACAGGAGCATCTGTCGTGTTGTCTGTGGAAGGTCTGGATATTTCTATGCCATGGAGAGAAGGACATTCGCTTGGTGACAATTACGGCCCGTTGGAAGGTTGGACGTCTTCGACTTTAGGGCCAAAGGACAGCAGATTCCTCTGCTTACAGGATTGACGTTTCAGGGAGGAGCAGTGATTACCAGGCTTCCCTGGTCGGAACCAGGGGGGGCTGCCAGTCTAGGAGCTGATCTTGTGATCTGTTGATGAGGAATGATCGAATGTGCTGTGCCTCTAATCTGGTGCGATGTATGGTATCATTCATTAAATATGATCATATGTCATCTAGGTATGATGCATGAATCATGTTTAAACATTGTTTAAATATAATGCATAATATGACCAATAACATTTTAGTTGTGTGTTTAGTGACTTTGATCAATGTTGGGTGATTAAATGTGGAGCTCTAGAGAATAAGTAAAAATTGGAAATAAGGTTGGTTTTTCAAAGAGTGGGAGTTTATTTTCAAAGTTTGACAAGAATGCCTGTCAGAATCTGCTCCAATGCATAAGGATGATTTTTTCTTTGATGAGAAGGTTTGAGGGAGAGAGTGGGAGGAGGTTTGGTCGGGTAGGAGGAGTTCGGAGAGAACACTTAACTGTTATGGATGTAAGTAGTTAATCGTCGCAATGGCACGAGGGAGAGGGACATGTTTAGGGAGGGGATAGATTTTTGGATTGCTTCTTCTTTTACTCTACCCTAGGATTAATACACTCGGTCTATAGTATATAAATTGTATATTAGTTTATTCGTCTTAGTCCATTATTCCTCTAAATGTTTATAATGTAGGCAAAAGGATCTTAACGGTTGGTTATGAACAAAGTTTTGACCTTAAGAGATTTTAGATTAAATATATTAAAAATATACAATATTAAACCTCAAAGTACTTTCTACAGCGAACAAAGATCATTTGGGGGTAAAAGAATGTGTATCTTTTTAAAATGTGGGCGCGAGGATGAACTGTAAAAGTCAACGGTCGTCAGTGACTATGGAGGTAACGTGTGTTGGGAGGTGGGTGGTAATACGAGCAGGCGGCCCCAACACGATGTGATAGGCCAACCTTTCTATCGTGGTAGGATGGTCCTTGCACGGATCCACTAATGGATAGCAAAGGTCCAACTGTAAAACGCCTTTGAGAAAAGGATGGTTGAGTAAGTCCACCAGGGGCTGTGATATACTGACGGTATAACTCCCTGGTAATAGAATCACCCAAAAGGTACCAGGAACAAAAGAATGAAACACTATTAGTGGCGGACGAAAGAGGACCAGGCGGTCTAGGGGTAAGGTGTCGGACCTCTGTGCTGGGGGTCCGGGGTTCTGATTACCAAACCCTTCCTTCACCTCTGGAAAATGTGTGCCTTCACGCTTTGTGAATGAGTGGAATGCCAGGCCCCCAGCTTGGTTTGGAACTCACGTTCAACTGTCGGTCCCCTCTGCTTTCCATCACCATCACCATTCTCACGTATCATCCTACCATCTGGGGGTAGTGGAACTCGCCTTACTAGTGCCCCCACCTCAGAAATGAGCACAGGTAAGATAAGGTCGAGTCGCCAAAATCCAGAGCATTAGTCCCCCCCCCCCCCCCCCCCCC
>CABFVZ010004679.1:0-13048 GCA_902151445.1 Timema monikensis | reverse complement strand
TAGTGGCGGGCAATGCATGTGGCCATGTTATCTCTTTCCATGTCCCTCGTATGCCAGTTGTAATATGATTATTGCCAAAAACATGTATATATATTTTAAAGTTTTACCAAACATGATTTTTCTTTAAATTGTCTGCAACTCAGAATATTTGGTTGCACACAAAAACACCCATGATAGCATAATATATCTACCTAGAATCGGAAACTAGAAAAAGTTTATTTTTAAATTCAAGTCAATATCGTCAAGGTGTAGTTTGTGAATAGTGTATATACTCGTTAGCAAGAGAGGTAAAGTGCTATCAGCAGGTAAACAAGAGACTTAGCAGGATGAACTGCTCAGTTTCTTCCCTCTCTTCCCATCTCGTACATTGGCGTTTAAGTGTGTAGTGTATAAGTGCGTCAAGTTAAGATCAGTCCACTTTGCAAAATTCTGAACGCATTACAACATGTTTGTAATGTTATAACAAGACCAAGAGGAGTCGGCAATCCAGATAATGTGAATAGACTGAATAAAACTAAATAGTGAGCTGGATCCTCCCACACATGTTTGAATCTATGTGTTCCTTTATTCCTCTTCCCCCAAACTAAAGTTTGTCCGGTAATAGAGCAAGTTGAACATTATCTGAAGCGCCACCATAGCTCAGCTCAAATCATCTGTCTCATTAAGACATGACTTGTTGCCAATCTATGCTAGTTTGAATATGAGTGATAATGGGGTTGGGTGGGTAGGGAGAGGGAGTTAATAAAAACATCTGTAAAAAATATAAGATAGAAAGGGGGCTAATGCATTTAATTTCAGATAAAGTTTGTTTTAGTGATTATATAAGTTAGTCAGCCCTAACAAGTCGCAATTTGTGTCTAATGTGAACAACTTATAGTGCACTGCCCCTATTGCCAACTCCCAACCTCAATAGACGTCCTAAATAAGGTGATGCTACCGTCAATCGATCATATCTGCCCCAATAGACGAACCAGGACAGTCCCGGTGTCAAGTCCAGGTAAGAAAGAAGAGATGACGTCCGTTATGACCGCCAGCCTGAACTTTGGCTTCTAGAACACTTGACTTTACGAGGAGAAGCCCGGACAAAAGTATGAAGGGCTGTTTCTATAATCACCTTCATGCAGACATTCCTGTTCCGGCGTTTGTTGAGGTCCTGTGTGCGTTACAATCCTTATGAAGCAAGCATTTGTTGCATTAACGAGCTGTTGAACTATTTGATAAGGGCGGTTAAAATTAAGTTTGGATTTTAGTAGCTTAAAAGATAACCCGTACTTGTGGTGTTGATACTGGTAGCAACCACCGCAGGCTGATTAAACGCAAATCTCGTCTAGTCCGATATTCTCGATGACGTGGAGGTCAATGTTCGAATACCAGAGGAGTGTATATAGATGTTATTCTACAGACATATAAGTGTGTTTTATCCTCCAAATGTACCTTTATTACCTCTACCCAATTATAGCAAATATGAGTACAGATCAGATGGGTAGTAATACAATGAGCATGCAAAAAAACAAACCTTTGATACTTGTAGACAATTTCAATCCGCGCAAGAGAATGTGGTTTTGTTTGCTAACGTAAAATAATTTGAACTAAATATTAGTTTAATTATAATAATTATACGACAGTGTGGTTGAAGCTGTTTCAAAACTCTGATCTTAGAGGCATCTGCATCATTTCATAGTAATTATATCTCTAGGGTATAAAATGGCAATACACTAATTAGTAAAAACATTAGACTGATAGAGAAAATATGTTTTCTAACTATCTTTACAGTACAATGGGGATATTAGGATGAGCAGTAAACTTTTTATTTATAAGCTGTGAATAGTTTGTTTAAGTGATGAGGAGCTACACTGTTGTGAGTGATACAGGGACTGGACTGTTATGAGTGATACAGGGACTGGACTGTTATGAGTGATACAGGGACTGGACTGTTGTGAGTGATACAGGAACTGGACTGTTGTGAGTGATACATGAACTGGACTGTTGTGAGTGATACAGGAACTGGACTGTTGTGAGTGATACAGGAGCTACACTGTTATGAGTGATACATGAACTGGACTGTTGTGAGTGATACAGGAACTGGACTGTTGTGAGTGATCCATGAACTGGACTGTTGTGAGTGATACATGAACTGGACTGTTGTGAGTGATACAGGAACTGGACTGTTGTGAGTGATACAGGAACTGGACTGTTGTGAGTGATACAGAAACTGGACTGTTATGAGTGTTACAGGAACTGGACTGTTATGAGTGATACAGGAAGTGGACTGTTGTGAGTGATACAGGGACTGAACTGTTGTAAGCCAGTGTATAGAGACTAGTTTGTTGTAAGTCATTGTATAGAGAGAATATATTGCTGTAAGCCACTGTATAGAGACTAGTTTGTTGTAAGCCATTGTATAGAGACTAGATTGTTGTAAGCCACTGTATAGAGACTAGTTTGTTGTAAGTCACTGTATAGAGACTAGATTGTTGTAAGCCACTGTATAGAGACTAGTTTGTTGTAAGTCACTGTATAGAGACTAGATTGTTGTAAGCCATTGTATAGAGACTAGTTTGTTGTAAGTCACTGTATAGAGACTAGATTGTTGTAAGCCAGTGTATAGAGACTAGATTGTTGTAAGCCAGAGTAGAGAGACTATATTGTTGTAAGCCAGTGTAGAGAGACTATATTGTTGTAAGCCAGAGTAGAGAGACTATATTGCTCCAAGCCAGTGAGGCAAGCAGAAGGTTATCAGAACGCTAGCAACAGTTTGTGAGCCGGTCCATGTAGTGAAGCCACGCCACCCAGTCGCTGTACTCTCTTGATTCTAGATGGCCTTGACTTTCTCGACAGGGTGTGTGCTGCGTTGCCACATCTACAGCCATCAACGTATGGTCTTAAAAACTATCACTGTTCCAAATTATGGGAGACTGGGTACTGACTGATGGGATTATCATGTTTTTATATGCAAAACGTTGGACATTTTGGTACTAAACCAGTATCACTCCCCAATACTCACACAACAGAACATTTAATTAGATTTGCAGATAGAAGTTGGAATTTGGGATTATACAATCCTATAGATAACTATGCGAACAATTATTAATAATGCGTTTTATAAATATTTTCTAAAACAAGAGTACAAAAAAAGAAATAATTTCAATATGAGTATTTTTTAGTTTTTTTCTTCTAGGCTTCTATTAATAGTTCCTTATTTTCTAAAATTACATAAGAAGTCGTGGAACAAACGCAAACACTATCAACAGTGCTTGCTTGCATCGACGAGTAGCAAAGATCGGACAGGAAGAAATATTACGTATTATTATGCATTCCCGATCAGGTTCCTGATCGTCGAACAGATCTGTTCTAAAAACGGAGCACATATTAGCTCTGTGGTAAAAATGATGAAATACAAAAATATAATGAAATTAATTAGATTGACAATGTGGATAGATTGGATAGTGTTGACATTTCAAGAATTCCTTAGTCAAAGTCTTTAAAACATTAGTAAATTTAGTATTTATGATAGCAACAACAAAAGTGGACATTAAAACATCTCCGTCGATTGGACAGCTCGGGTTAAGAAAGGACACAATTTTAATGATAAGGAAAGAAGTAACAGTTTGGCATAAAACAATACGATATAGTGACAACTATAGATACTATTCATTCCACTCTTCACACCTTGGTGACACTCTGTGAGAAAAAGAGAACGAAAAGATTTTTTTTTAAATCAAAATATCACTATTTATAAAAGTGTAATTTTTATGTAATTTTTAAGGTTCAGAAATTATGTTTATTCCATTTCATATTTACTATCTATTTTAATTTGAATTCTTACTTCTGATGAATATTAATTAAACTTAGTATACGAGAACAACAAACAAATAAGTGAAAGAAACTACCCCCCGTCAGGAGTTGTTTGAACAGAAACAAATCTCTCCCTGCTTGGGAATTGTTAGTGACGAAAATAAAGTGTTTCCTTGCTTACTCGTCCTGTTTAGAAGTCTGTGATCTTATAGTCTTCACTCGTTGTCCTGTTAGAGGTCTGTGATCTTATAATCTTCACTCGTTGTTCTTCTAGAGGTCTGTGATCTAGTCTTCACTCGTTGTCCTGCTAGAGGTCTGTGATCTTATAGTCTTCACTCGTTGTTCTTCTAGAGGTCTGTGATCTTATAGTCTTCACTCGTTGTTCTTCTAGAGGTCTGTGATCTAGTCTTCACTCGTTGTCCTGCTAGAGGTCTGTGATCTTATAGTCTTCACTCGTTGTCCTGCTAGAGGTCTGTGATCTTATAGTCTTCACTCGTTGTTCTTCTAGAGGTCTGTGATCTAGTCTTCACTCGTTGTCCTGCTAGAGGTCTGTGATCTTATAGTCTTCACTCGTTGTCCTGCTAGAGGTCTGTGATCTTATAGTCTTCACTCGTTGTTCTGCTAGAGGTCTGTGATCTTATAGTCTTCACTCGTTGTCCTGCTAGAGGTCTGTGATCTAATCTTCACTCGTTGTCCTGCTAGAGGTCTATGATCTAGTCTTCACTCGTTGTTCTTCTAGAGGTCTGTGATCTAGTCTTCACTCGTTGTTCTTCTAGAGGTCTGTAATCTTATAGTCTTCACTCGTTGTCCTGCTAGAGGTCTGTGATCATATAGTCTTCACTCGTTGTTCTAGAGGTCTGTGAACTAGTCTTCACTCGTTGTTCTTCTAGAGGTCTGTGATCTTATAGTCTTCACTCGTTGTCCTGCTAGAGGTCTGTGATCTAATCTTCACTCGTTGTCCTGCTAGAGGTCTATGATCTAGTCTTCACTCGTTGTTCTTCTAGAGGTCTGTGATCTAGTCTTCACTCGTTGTTCTTCTAGAGGTCTGTAATCTTATAGTCTTCACTCGTTGTCCTGCTAGAGGTCTGTGATCATATAGTCTTCACTCGTTGTTCTAGAGGTCTGTGAACTAGTCTTCACTCGTTGTTCTTCTAGAGGTCTGTGATCTTATAGTCTTCACTCGTTGTTCTTCTAGAGGTCTGTGATCTAGTCTTCACTCGTTGTTCTTCTAGAGGTCTGTAATCTTATAGTCTTCACTCGTTGTCCTGCTAGAGGTCTGTGATCATATAGTCTTCACTCGTTGTTCTAGAGGTCTGTGAACTAGTCTTCACTCGTTGTTCTTCTAGAGGTCTGTGATCTAGTCTTCACTCGTTGTTCTTCTAGAGGTCTGTGATCTAGTCTTCACTCGTTGTCCTGCTAGAGGTCTGTGATCTAGTCTTCACTCGTTGTTCTTCTAGAGGTCTGTGATCTAGTCTTCACTCGTTGTCCTGTTAGAGGTCTGTGATCTATTCTTCACTCGTTGTCCTGTTAGAGGTCTGTGATCTATTCTTCACTCGTTGTCCTGCTAGAGGTCTGTGATCTAGTCCTCAGTCTTTGTGCTCTCTGAACAACTACGTCCCAATGTCTTACTCAAGAATTAAGACCTTGCCTTAATACCGGAGTGTGAGGATATCTCCCTCCAAGAAGCCAGGACCTTTAGTACAGTAGCCCCATGGCTTTTTTGGTGCTGACTGACAGCTCACAGCTGATAGTTGACAGCTTTTAAAAGTTACCAGATCAAATTACGTATCCTACCCCAAGCCATATGATCTGTAAAAACATGTTTTTAGCAGCTGTCACTTCTGACGGTCAAAACTTAGGTATATACCTAAATATTGACTGTCAGAAGTCAGCTTTGAGCTTTCAGTCAGCACCAAAGAAGCCATAGGGCTACTGTAGTAAGCAGTAGACTATTATTCAGAGTTTCAGCTTGAAGGTACGTTTCAAATAACTCCACTAGAATTAGTTTCAGAGAAAGTTTGAACAGTATATTTTTACAGGTAACATCAAACTCGTGTTGTTGATCATACGGTCTAAATATTAGGTCATTTAGTCTGGTTAGAATCCTTGAAAGGTCTATGTAGGTTGTTTTTACGAAATGGTTCACCACTCTCTCTCCGCGCAAGTGCGGGTAAATTTTCTCGAAACTATATTTTTCTCATCACTAACACAACGTAATTAATACATCTGTGATCAGGGTTGGAGGGTCAGGTTCCAAACGGTCCGGGTATTTCAAATATGGCGGCCCCTAGTAAACAATTACCAGGTGGGAATGTAGGGGACGATAGTTAAGATGGTGTGTAGGGGACGATAGTTAAGATGGAGAGTAGGGGACGATAGTTAAGATGGAGTGTAGGGGACGATAGTTAAGATGGTGTGTAGGGGACGATAGTTAAGATGGAGTGTAGGGAACGATAGTTAAGATGGAGTGTAGGGGTCGATAGTTAAGATGGAGCGTAGGGGACGATAGTTAAGATGGAGAGTAGGGGACGATAGTTAAGATGGAGAGTAGGGGACGATAGTTAAGGTGGAGTGTAGGGGACGATGGTTAAGATGGAGTGTAGGGGACGATAGTTAAGATGGAGAGTAGGGGACGATAGTTAAGGTGGAGTGTAGGGGACGATAGTTAAGATGGAGTGTAGGGGACGATAGTTAAGATGGAGTGTAGGGGACGATAGTTAAGATGGAGTGTAGGGGACGATAGTTAAGATGGAGTGTAGGGGACGATAGTTAAGATGGAGTGTAGGGGACGATAGTTAAGATGGAGTGTAGGGGACGATAGTTAAGATGGAGTGTAGGGGACGATAGTTAAGATGGAGTGTAGGGGACGATAGTTAAGATGGAGTGTAGGGGACGATAGTTAAGATGGAGTGTAGGGGACGATAGTTAAGATGGAGTGTAGGGGACGATAGTTAAGATGGAGTGTAGGGGACGATAGTTAAGATGGAGTGTAGGGGACGATAGTTAAGATGGAGTGTAGGGGACGATAGTTAAGATGGAGTGTAGGGGACGATAGTTAAGATGGAGTGTAGGGGACGATAGTTAAGATGGAGTGTAGGGGACGATAGTTAAGATGGAGTGTAGGGGACGATAGTTAAGATGGAGTGTAGGGGACGATAGTTAAGATGGAGTGTAGGGGACGATAGTTAAGATGGAGTGTAGGGGACGATAGTTAAGATGGAGTGTAGGGGACGATAGTTAATATGGAGTGTAGGGGACGATAGTTAAGATGGAGTGTAGGGGACGATAGTTAATATGGAGTGTAGGGGACGATAGTTAAGATGGAGTGTAGGGGACGATAGTTAATATGGAGTGTAGGGGACGATAGTTAAGATGGAGTGTAGGGGACGATAGTTAATATGGAGTGTAGGGGACGATAGTTAAGATGGAGTGTAGGGGACGATAGTTAAGATGGAGTGTAGGGGACGATAGTTAAGATGGAGTGTAGGGGACGATAGTTAAGATGGAGTGTAGGGGACGATAGTTAAGATGGAGAGTAGGGGACGATAGTTAAGATGGAGTGTAGGGCGCGATAGTTAAGATGGAGTGTAGGGGACGATAGTTAAGATGGAGTGTAGGGGTCGATAGTTAATATGGAGTGTAGGGGTCGATGTTGGAGAGTAGGGGACGATAGTTAAGATGGAGTGTAGGGGACGATAGTTAATATGGAGTGTAGGGGTCGCATGAAAATAACTGGTTTTTTTTTTCGTTTCTATGGAAAAGCATTTTATTTTATTTTGCCAAAATAAATAAAGTATTGCTCCAGTTGAAACCTATGGTTTAATTTCCTTCACACGGTGATATCAACAGGTGTTGAATATGTGTCGAGGGTGTCTTATAATTTGATGACAACTTTTTCTCTTCATTTAAAAAGAAGTGTTTTAGATAATGTCGCTATGCTCATGACAGATATTCAATAACTATTGATATCACCGTGTGAAGGAAACTAAACAATGTTTCTACTGGAACAATACTTTATTTATTTGGACAAAAAAGTGTTGCTATAAAAACTACCAATAAACCTGCCCTACACCTTAATACCACTGAAGCTATGTTTTAATGTAAGCTGAGATAACGATGTGGAGTTTTATACCTTTACTATTAGTTCAATAATTAATAGAGAGGTTATATTAGTCACACTATCGATTATTAAGTCGCTATTCAGTCCGCTTAGAAAAACAGCTTTAACTTTCTAACGTTAGTAACTGTCATTATTCATTAAAAAAGTGCAATACGTTTGGTTTAAGAAATGTTTTACAAACACCAAGATACATCGAACAAGATAGTATTTCATTAAATATCGTTGTGTATCTTCACTGGGCATTCTCAGGCCTACTAACTGGAGCTTTACATTAAAATGTTATAAAAACAATTAATGAGAATTGAATTCAATTATAGTATTATTTTAGTTTAGAGTAAGTTAGCTGCGGCAGTCCCCATCAAACCAGCCCACCAAGACATCTCTCGGTCTACCTCTGTGAGGTCCAAATTAAACCGGTCCACCTCTCTCTGTGAGGTCCAAATTAAACCGGTCCACCAGGCTATCTCTCGGTCCACCTCTCTCTGTGAGGTCCAAATTAAACCGGTCCACCAGGATATCTCTCGGTCCACCTCTGTCTGTGAGGTCCAAATCAAACCGGTCCACCAGGCTATCTCTCGGTCCACCTCTCTCTGTGAGGTCCAAATTAAACCGGTCCACCAGGCTATCTCTCGGTCCACCTCTCTCTGTGAGGTCCAAATAAAACCGGTCCACCAGGCTATCTCTCGGTCCACCTCTGTCTGTGAGGTCCAAATCAAACCGGTCCACCAGGTTATCTCTCGGTCCACCTCTGTCTGTGAGGTCTAAATTAAACCGGTCCACCAGGCTATCTCTCGGTCCACCTCTCTCTGTGAGGTCCAAATCAAACCGGTCCACCAGAGTATCATCTCTGTCTGTGAACTAACCGGAAAGTAAAAAGCAAGTGTGCTAGTCGCTCGTCTAACTTTAAAAAGAGTTTTCAAATACTCTATATTCAAGTTTCAACGTTGGTTGTATAATGTTTGCAGTGGTGTGTAAACAGACTATACTCTGGCGTCACATCGTGTGTATCGCTGTTCCAATATGTACCGCCGATAACACCTCATGACAGAAGACGTGTAGGCCAAACTACTCCCTCCTCTTTTCCACGATAAGACCAAACAAACTCTTTGTGGGTAACAAATGATACAGTTGTCTCTGTGATGTGAATCCTAGATCGAGTCGTGTACACTTGGCAACACCGCTCCACGTGGTTGAAAGTCTCAACTAGAACAGGTGGGCTCCACTAAAACAAAGAGGGAGATGAACAGACTCCAACCCTCTCACTGGCAGGTGTCCATGTCTTTGCTCATCCATCAGACACGTGCCAACCTTCACCTCGCACAATATCAGCTGTTTTGTCTTCAGCAGGCCCGACACTATTCGCACATGTGCACGATTGCTTTGAACGAACACTCCAGAATGTTCGCCAACATTCGTGTCATGAAACCTCTACGAATATCCCCCTGAATGTACTTCACACACTTCCCGACATTCATCCGAAGCCCGGGAATAGTGAGAAACTGGCTCTCTAGGCTGGTACACATTTCATTTTGATGTGGGAATTACATTTTAATTTCAAATAATTTTCAAATTACTAATTTGACATCGAGTTTTAAACTAATTACTAGCCACGTCTCTTACCAATAAATTGATCTTGCAGAAGTGTTTTGAATAAAGATTGCGAGAACGGTAGGGGCAACATTTTATTTGTGGAGGGGCAGTGTGGGCTAGTAACCAAAATAAGGATTTTAAGTCTCACCCCCAAAACCAAATACATTGACCATTGGAAGTTATTTGGAGCTGTACCAGCCCAGAGATTTTTTAAAAAATGTGATGACCCTAGTTTCAATATCTATTATTATTATTATTATTATTAGCACCGCGTCTTACTACCCGTTCGAGTTACACGCACTTACGCTAATGTGTAATGGTAGGGTGATTGTGAGATGAAATGGAGGACCTACAGCTTAACGTGGAATCCGAACCACGGTGGAGGCCTGGCATTCCCCACATTCACAAGAAGTCTTGTCAGAGGTGAAGGAAGAGTTTGGTAATCAGATAAATCTGTGCCGGGATAGTTTCAATATCAAAATCCAAGAAGTAAAAATTCTATAAAAGGCTTATGAAACGGTACAATTTGAAGAAAATATTGAGATACGTGTTTCATAAGAAAATTGTGGTCTAAGGGTAAGGTGTCACACCTCTGTTCTGAGGGTCCGGGGTTCAATCCTCGGTCCAGGCTCAGATTTATCTGATTGCCAAATCCTTCCTTCACCTCTGACAAGACATCTTGTGAATGTGGGGAATGCCAGGCCTCCACCGTGGTTCGGATTCCACGTTAAACTGTAGGTCCTTCATTTCATCTCACTATCACCCTACCATTACACATTAGCGTAAGTACGTATAGCCCGAACGGGTAGTAAGAAGCGGTGCTAATAATAATAATAATAAGAAGAAGAAGAAAATATTTAGTCTGAGAAATATTTTATATCGTCAAATATTGGGTTGTTGGGAGGTCGCTTATCAAACAATAAGATATTTATTAATGTGAGCTTTTTAAATTGATCTTAGATCACATTAAAAGTGATAATGAAAAGCGTATGTTGAAGTACATCTTTAAAAACGTGCTGTATGGTCAAAATACACTCGAGGATTGGTAGGTTTGTTTGGGAAAAGTTGACTGCAGCGCTCCTGGTGGCATGAACTTGCCGTGTGGAATACAGGTTATTTAATATATCATATTAAAGTGTCTGTTGTGATAAACTACTTCACTATAAAACAATGAACTTATATTGAAAGTTATCAAGTCTGATCATGTCCATTCTTTATTTCTCACTAGTATAATTTTAATTTTGTCATTATAAATAGTACATTTCCAATGTTTATCAATTGTATTTATTAATATCCATCCATATGTATTAATTAAAAACAAAGGTAAAACTATGCTTAGTTTGTTTGATTGAGAGAAGTGAATACAACTACCACTTTGAAGTTGTTGGAGTAGAAAATGTTCTTGTATTTTGAAAGACAAGAGTTGTTTGTATCTTCAACATTTCTACGACAGTATATAGATTTATTTGAGGTATTAAACGGGCATTTTCTCAACCGAATGATTATATGAGCACACGAGAATTTCTATGAGCGATAGAGAAAGGGTTTACCAATTTTTCCAGGGAAAGTATTTTCACATAGGTACCTTCCAAGTTTTTTTATGTGCTACAATTGACATGGAACCAATGGATTTACTTCTTATCCAAAGGAAGTTGTGCTACATATTTTCATCACTCAATAAAAGTTCGTTGACCCTAGTTGGGTTTGAACGCAGGAACATCGGGTCTTGAGGCAAGCACTTTACTCCAAGACCACAGAGGTCGGCGACAAAAATATAGAGAAGTTGTTGACTTTAGGCGATTATATAATTTTGGTTTCGATTTTTAAGAAAAGCTAGTTTTAGGTCAATTATCAATATTTTGGGCTCACCAAACTCGACTTAAAATGAAATCAAATCAAGCTCAATGATATATTTTGGTTTTAAAACATTCCCTTATTCGCTATGATGTGACTCGTTTAGTTACAAGAATATTTGAGACAAACACATTTTCTCAGTCAGTAGTGCATTTACCTTTTGATTTTAGGATCCTGTGTTCGATTCCTGATATGACCTGAAATAATAGCTCATGAAATGGGAGCTTCAGTTATGAATTAACGGCAAGGACACCGGGTTGTTGTGTTCTAGAATTAACGGCAAGGACACTGGGTGTTGTGTTCTAGAATTAACGGCAAGGACACCGGGTGTTGTGTTCTAGAATTAAGTTACACGTAGTTATAAATTCGTGTATGAAAAAAAAGTTTTAAAATTCACAATAAATTCCGAAAAGAAATATTTCCATGGCTACGTGTTGAAATCATTGGAGTTATTTTTATTATTATTTCTTAATTTCGATATTTAATATATAAAGTGAATCTTATGCTCCAAGTGGTGCCATATACAAATAAAAATCTCCCTACGTGACCCTTAGAGTCAAGGCCGTAGCCCAACCCAAATTTCAAAGAGGGAGGGGGGGNGTGTTTAAAAGAGAGTTGTAAGTGTAGGTAAGTTAATTCGAGGTTAATTTTGGGGGGGGGTTTATTTTGTGGGGGGGGGGGGGGGGGGGTTCCATAAGCAAAGGTAATATTAAACAAATTAAATGGTTCAGTAAGCTATATGGAGTTTATTTTTATAGTAATTTAGAGCAGGGATCTAATTTCTAAGATTTGGTTAGCATTTAGAAACTTATAAAGCGTCTCCTCTAAGGGCTAACATTTACATTGATCATTTCTTAAACAAAGGTATAATTTGGCGGCTTAACCGGGAAATGGGGATTTAGGGATGTGAGGAGGTTATTGCCCTTGAACATTATTTTATCCCTCTGGAATGAATTTGCCCCTCTCTAGATTTATTTCACTTTCTTATATTTTAGAATATGATACGATTAAAATAGAAATTAAATTAGTTTTTAAGAGCATCGAACTAAAATGTTAAGAAATCAAGTGAGAACCGTTTTAAATATCTTCTAGGGCATCAACGTTTCAAAAACATTTTGAGGGACACCACTTTAGATATATTCTAAAGAAGTATTATTTATTAAAATCCAGGTAAAGTCCACTCCAATAGCTTGCCTTAGAGACATCCAATCTTAAAACGTTTGCCGGGGGAGGGAAGGGGGGAGGGGCTGGAACTCTTTAGGCCTGGGAGAGAAACAAGTTCCTCAAAACCCCTCCAGAGTTAACTAGTCCTTCCTCTTCCACAAATAAGGTTCCACCGCCTTTGACCCAACCTGGATAATTTTAGAAAGGATTTCATCTTTCTCTAATAAAGTTGGATAATTAACGGAATATATTCTTGGAGAAAAGGTTTAGTCAAACGTTTTTTTAGCACCGCATCTTACCACCCATTCGGGTTATACGCTAATGGTCATAGGGATTAGGAAGGCTATATGTAGAGGAAATGTACCCAAATTTGCGTGGAAGGAGAGTGAAAACCCACCCTCAGTACACCCGACCTCGATCTCCCGTAATCAGCAGTCTAAGGGTACGGCCAGACTGAGCGCGCGAGCGAGCGAGCGACTAAAATATAAAATAGAACACATTGGTTGTAATGGGAGGTGGCCACAC
>CABFVZ010004678.1:13261-44588 GCA_902151445.1 Timema monikensis | reverse complement strand
ATTTAATACAACAAAAGTGCTCACATATTTGTCTAGATAGCAGCACAAATGCGGAAAACTCCATACAAACATTTTAACATTGACTTAAAAGATCTTTCGTGTTATCCTGATCAGTGGTAGCTATCATCTGTGCGTAAAACCATGCTGTTATAATACAAGTTGTGGATATAATAACAATGCTAGTCTCACGTTCATTATTATTATTATGTCTTTCAATTAATACATAATAGTACTTAAAACATGGCACAGTCGTTTGGACATTACATATAGTATAAATTATTTACACGTACCAATAAACACGTATCTTGAAAACTGTTGTAACCTTGAGGATAATCATGGTGGATTGAAACAAGCCAAGTGTGTTTAGTTTGGCTGGAAATGTGATTGAAAACTGGCGCAAATTTAAGCAGAACTTTGAAATATCTATGTTAGCTTCGGGAAAAATTGAAAGGTCATCGGAAGTGAAAGCAGCAATACTTCTAAATCTTGTTGGAGAAGATGTTGTGGAATTACAAAATGCATTCATGTAAAAACATCAGACTAGTGGATGTTGATGGTGCTTCAATTTTAGATCTAGATGCATGTGTGAATTTAAATCTAATCATCAACCCCTTCTCTGAAGAAAAGGTGTTGCAATAACAAGCACAATAATAAAATGAGACACCAGGGATCTTAATTTGATCCACTCCCAAATATGCCCAAGCCCAAGTACCTGAACCTAGATATTTAACTATCAGTAAAAAGAAATATTTAATTATACACGTTAATTGGAGTTTAAGCATAACAACAGTATAGAAGATGACATTGGCCTAGTGGCCGTTTTAGTTTCATAATCCAAATGTCAACAATATTACGTTTTTAGATTGCGGGCAATGCTCCAAAACAACTTTATACATTAAAAAAAAAGAATATATGTACAAGATATTAATATAGAATTTCGGAGTATTACACGCATAATCAAATATAAAGAATATTCATAATGATTTAACTGGACTAATCTATAAATGCGCTAATAGTTAAAATATAACGAACAATAATTAAAAAGAAATTAAAGTTGGCAAACACCTATATTATAAAGTCTATTTGCATCACTTCTCATATCTTATCCATATCACCTAGTAGGATTATGCTCCTGACCATACACCCGGTTATATTAAAAATAAATCAAGATATGATTATTGTCCAACAACCCGAGAGGTGGGGCAACCTACATAAAGGCTTAATATATCTCTTACAAACATACTGAGTGTATAATAACGGTTGGCAAACATTAATTGAAATTCCCCTTGGGTAACAATTGAAAGTAAGATAACAATACATATAAGTTTCATTTAGAACGCCTAGCACAGTAAGACAGGAACCCAATCATAATATTGCGCAATATACCATACAAAATTTAACAACAAAATATGACTTGTTTATACTATCATAGAATCTAAATTTAAGCAGATAATTCCAAAATAATGCCTCGATTCATAACAAATCTAATTACCCAACAGAACTAAACTAGTAAAATTATTCATTAAAAAAAATATGCTGAAGCAAATCCAAATTAGGTCCCTACATAATTAAGTAACAATTTAACAGCTCCCCAGCTTTACAAATTATATAAAGTTTTTCCAACATAACGGACACTTACATGTAGAAAGATCCTACATCCTAAAAGCATCAAAGAGTTCCTGCTCCTTTCCGGGTACACGCTTTTATTCAGTTTTGCACAGTGGGTAAAATATGGGAGGGTGGATACTCAAGTTCCATGATGTCACTATCAGCAAGTTAGCACGAGTTCCCCTCATTGACGCCTGCGCACAACGCCAAGAGGGAGATATTACAGGGGGTAGGGAACACCACGTGATCACCCAGGGCGCTTCTTTCTCCTAGTTTTAGCGCCTGTGCAGCGTCTGCTACTCGGGGAGAGTCAGCCGAACTACGTAACATTACGAGGAACAGTCTTGTTTTTCTTGTTAGGGTTAGCGGAGTGATGATGTGCTTGGAGGTCTCATGAGGGGCGCTGGTTTCCCGGTTAAACGGAGTAAGTGTAACTGCACTTTTATAGGTGACGGAGGTTATGTGGTGAACATGTTTGTATTCACGGTACAATAAAAAGAGTGAAAGTTTTTAAATTGGAAATTTGTGAAACTGAATATGATATTAATCAGACAGTGTCAGAAATCTAAATTCATAGAAGAGAATAAAGTAACATTCACAGGTCTTAGAAAATTTCCCAAATAGGTGCAAATAAACAGTCATAAGAATGCTGTCCAACTTTATTTTAGCTGAAAATAACAATCTTCAATACTGGTCGTTATGAGCTAGACATACTCATGACCTTTCGCTGCATTTTGCACTTTTTCCTCTCTCTCTCCCTCTCTGAGAAAATAAATATTTTTTCAGGCACTCACTTGTTGATAACTGCTTATGTGGCCTCAGCATATAACTATGAGATGGCGTCTTAGGGTGAGCTTCCACCCCATGAATTACTGATGTTGGCTACAAGGTATGAAGGCCGGACCTCTTCCGTCTTTTATCAACCTCCTGGCTGATAGGTGCCTTCCTTGGTCTACCTCACGGTTGAACCTCTGGCTCTGTGGACAGAACTGGGAAAATATTCCTAAACAGAAAATATTTTAGCCGCTCTACATTAACTCCCATTGAGCAATAAGGCAGCTGAATTCGTACGGTAACTTTACTCAGGACCGTCAAGATTTGATATGGACCTGCATATTTGGCAGGAATTTTCTAATCGGGTTCTTCCCTAAAAACGGTCTTCGTCAAATATGTACCGATCACCACTTCTTCTGGCTACGGTCACAATAGCCTAAATGAGGGTGGGCGGAAATATAAGGAATTTAATATTACAAAAAATACGAACATTTGCAAGTTTAAGAAAAATTTGAATTATTTATTCAAGGCAAAACAGCAATGGTAAATACAAATTACATGGCCTCACAAGGCAAGCTGAAGAGTGTTGGAAAACATATAAATATGGCAGAGACTGCACTTGCGCAGTAAATTTGAAAATATAGTTCACAATCTCAATGTAAATTATTCATTTATAAGAATTAGTCTGGAAGTTACCCAATAACAATCAAAATTTGTGAATTCAGACTGAACCAATTTAAATTTTACTATTAGGTTTAAATTTAAACTTCTACTATGATATTTATAAATTACACAAATGTTTGACATCCCGACATAGCTCAAACTTCTGTGGGGCTATTATTTCCACCACCTTTAAAGTAATAGAGAAAATTCCGTCATGTTAACAGTTAACATTATAATAGAAAAAAAAGTAATATTACATTAGAATACTTGTAATTTCTCACTAGGCGAATCGGTAAATGTTAAAGTTAAAACTAATAAACCAACAGAAAATAAATCACTATAATATATACTTCAAAGAAAATACATCTACAAAATATTATCTATAAAAAAAATTATCCAATTGTTAAGTTCAAACAATTATTGGTAACTCACAAGAGCAATAAAAATTGTATTTAAACTAAATATTCCAAGCTAGAAAAAGAATCAAAATCTCTAAAAATTACATAGACTAGCACCCGAACGGCAAAAGAAAACATTAAATGTTTCATAAACAAATTTACTTTTAAAAATTAAATCTTATAGTGAGAAATTTACAGACGCCTACACTGAACGCTTTAAATTAAATAATTAATCTAAGTGTTCGAAAAACTCATACCCATTATAGGTTGTTTAGATTTTAAATAACCATTAAAATGTATAAAGTTTATATATTGCCATCATGGAGTGATAGCGTCCAAGCCAAGACAAGGACCTCTAGTGGAATTGTCGGATTTAATAGGTAATCATATTTGCTGAGTTCCCTCGTTATATAGGTCTAGTCAATGGGTAAATAGCTGGGAGTTTTCATATTAAAATTACAACGTCGCACGGCTAACTCATGTTAACAGCACTCTCTTGTTAGCAGTTTCCAAACATTGCTTTTTCCCAAAACACGTACGCCGGATATCCGGTGAGTTAGCTGTTGACTTTAAGTACGCCCATCCAGTCACGTACACCACACCTGTTTTTACATATTCGCGATTTACGCAAAAAGTTATGATTATGTTTGCACGAAACTTTTATTAATGGTAGGCACCAACAAGAGCTACAGTTTAAGCCCCCAAAAACTTCCTACGACAATTAGCCTGTTATTTAATGTCAAAAAATGGCAATTTTTCGTGGTTTTTATATTTTATTGAAAAAAGGTTGTGAGCCGATTTCAATTGACCAGCAGTGTTATTATGACCACGACGCAAAACGAATTTGTAGACGTTAGCAGAGAGACGCTAGACTTTGCGTCAAAAGTTATTATGGCCGACCACTTTGCGAAAGCAAAGTCCTTGCTAGCGCAAATATTTTTCTAGTAGCGTGACGCTAAGCTGCGCAGACATTTTACTTGTCCTTTGGTTTGCGTTACGAGATTATATTTACTAGTTTTTGCAATTTATTAGTTGTTTTGTGTTACAATATTTAAACTTGCCTATCTCATTAGCCCAATATAATTACCTCAAAACTTTTTGTGTGTGTTTCACATAATCTAGCTTTAAATAGGCCTATATCATAATGTAGGACAAGAGTTGGGATAGTACGCTTACACTGAATGTATTTTATTTGAAACACAACAATATCAAAATGCATTACTATTCACTATCAACACATTGATAATTCAGGTGATAAAATAATAAAACGTAGGCCTAATATGTTTAAGATGCCTCAACAAAACATTAATGATGTAATCATATTTAAACTGAATCATACATACAGTAGTAGTTACTATCCACATTAATGCTAGTTGTACACCTATGAAATATTGCAGCCGACTGGAAATAACTAAATAGGCCCTAGCTTAATATTTGCATGCGGTTTGGTTTAGGCCTAGGTTTTTTAATCATAAAAGGCTTACTAAAGTTATCTGAAACCAATAATTAGTCGTTAAACCTAGTTATACTGAAGTGAATAAATTCAAACAGCTCATTATAAAGAAATATAACATCCTTATATTCTTAATCACTTAACTAAAGTCTCAATAATTCCCTTTAAGTAAAAGATACATTTTATTATTTTTAGCCATCCAAACCACCCTCTCGTTCACTTTTTTTTTATTTTCTAAGACCTTCACACCGCATATTTGATTCAATCTCAAACGTGATAACCTTTTCAACACTATAAATTAATAAAATTAGCACAAAGTCGGCCTATATATGTTCAGGTGGAGTACTGTATAGATAGGAAGTTTTCTTTATCTAACCTCAACTCAATCAATATAAAATTTAAAACACCTTACTGTAGGCCTATATCTTTGAACGTTCAATTTTTGGCTTGACAAAATCAAGGACGGTTTTAAAATAGGCCTACTAACAAAGCCAAAATACAAAAATATTAATCTACTGTTTGATAAATGTTGTTTTTGAAACAAAGTTTTATAATACATATATTTTTTTAGTTATACATTAAAGTTATCTTAAATTAAAATTGGCCAAATATAAGGAGAAGTCTACATTATAAACTGTTGAAATTATTTGTAATTAATATAATAACACACACTTGTCCCAATATCAACATGAATATATGAAGAATACAGTATTGGGTCGTAAAGCATACATCTTACAAAAACATTTGTTTCTTTATTAGCCAAATTCTCATACTGACTTATTCATTTCCCCGTGTGACATTCCTGTTTTAATGCATAGTTCACATGCTTTATTGAATACAATATGTTATGTGTATTAAATACTGTAGACCTAGTATTTTTTTTCATTTCAAATCGTAAGCAAACAAAATTATGCGAGTGATTTATTAAATTAAGCTAGGTTAGATCGTTCTTGCAAATAAGGTGACTTGTGATCAGCTGTTTGGGAAAATAAAAGTAAATGAATAATGTTCAGTCATGAATACCAGCATTCTTGAAATAAATGTACCTAGTTTCTAGCCTCTAACTTCATAAAAGGTAATATTCTTCGGAAAAGTGTTGCCAACTGTTGACGCAAACAGATTTTATTCTGTGCGTTAACGCTAGAAGCAAAGTCGAAGATAAAACTAGCGGACGATACAAAGTGTGGTGATCATAATAACCCAAACGCTATCTTTTCTTCGAAAGTGAAGCTAACTAGCGATAGCAACTAACTTTGCGTCGAATGGTCATAATAGCCCTGCATGGTTCATTTTTATCGTCTTTTTAGGTGCTATCACGTGATATTTAAAAAAATAATTAAAATCACACCTTAAAAGTTAAAATACCAGTTGTTGGCACTTTTATTAATTTTTTAACGTAAAAGCTTAAAGCCGATTTAGTCCAAAGTATATACATTCAATTTATACGATTTTTATCCTAATTATCACCTTGAAAATGTGGATGGTAAATTTATTTTAAGAAATGAATGCTTTTCCGCTATCTTACCTGGACTATTATAGTTAAAATAGATGTCACTGTAGGCGTAAAACCCGTTTTATTTTATTGACTAATCGATTACTAACAATAATAGTCGAGCTATTCGACTATTTACACTCGATTATACCACACAGTAGACACAGCGTCTACTCACTGAAGATATTTCAGTCGGGACTATTTATTAAAAGTAAATATTCACGGCTTTACAAGAGGATAGGCAAGTTAAAAATGAAATATTACTAGTGGCTCGTACATGGCCTGTGTCCATGACCATTCAAGGCTTTGTAGGAAATTTTGGTAATAATACATTTCTACTTTGTGAGAATTATGTTTGGTTCTAGTTCCTAAAAGTGTTTACTAATCATAAAATATAAAAAAGTTTAACACTGTCAGAAAAAATATACTCAAGCTTTTATTTTAGAATAGACTTTTACAATATTTTAGCAATTTAATTTAAAAATAGTTGAGCCGGCTAGTATAGTTCTAATGGGTCTTAGTTACATTATATTGATTATATTTTCATAATGACGGAACATTTTGACCTACTCCTAACTTGTCCATACTGTATTCTTACTAAGTTTCATCATGGTCATTTATATGCTTATAAATATACCCATTTTAAAATTACAAGACAGTAATTTCATTGAATTATATGAAAATCATTAATATTCTGAAACAAAACTCACTAAAATCAATGCTAACCCAATGAATGACCCATGGTCCTTTGCATTATATGACATATTTTCTTATAAATGTTTAATTTTTTTGATCATTACTATTAAAATGTGAATTCACATACACCATAAAGGAGGAGTAGGAAGTGTGCAAGGGGGAGGAGAAGAACGGATGAAATTAAAGGAAGAAGAATGGTGAAAGGCGATAGGAAGATGTAGGCATTTTACTAAACTAATCCGGCCACAGGCTGAAACATTTGATGATTTAAGTTGAGTAGGAATTATAATTATATCTTTCTAAATTATGAAAGGTTTGAAATCTAGGTTCGTATCTTAATAAATATTTTAAACATTAATTTGGGCTTTTGTATTTGTGACATTATATAACAGGGTTTGGTTTAGTTCAGATGGATTCTTGCACGAGTTACATTGTGTAGTTTCAGTTATAAATATTTAAGATTTCTTTGTTTCTACATTTCTCTCGTGATTTTAATGAGTTTTGTTTATTGAATTGGCCTTGTTAAATTCAACATTTCCGAACCTTATAAATCTTGGTATTATTCGATTCATCGTCTTCTTAGGTACCGTATGTAATGATATTAAGATAATATGCATACATAATAACGAAACATAGAATAGTTTATATATTTTATATATATAAAAAAGGTAGACCTACTATTCCCAAGTGAAATTCACTTATTTAGTCTGATCCACAAGTCCCTTTAGGCTACCTATCTAATGGACAGTTATCTTCCTCATCAAATCACTTACTATATAATATTTTGATTTATAATTAAAATTACTAAGATACAAACAAGATTAGTAAAATATTTATCCTATATTCATGAATACACTGATGGGCCTTAGTGGGCTTTCACCCACACAAGATAATAACTATCCACCATGTCAACCAAAACACTTGGGACATAAAGTTTTATTGAAAACTTATTCGAACATCCTCTAAACATCATCATATTAAGATTGCACTAGTTTCTTTGAGAGTATAATTGTATTAATTTTATTGCAAAGACATTCAAACCCAAATGAGAATAAATCTAAGTTCTAGCTGTTAGATTAAGGAAAATTTATTTAAGTTTAATTTCTTAAAAAATAGCCAATATTTACTCACCCTTACATTAAATATGTTACCACTAAGGTTAGTTTAAGGCTGTATCCAAATTTTCTACTTATGACTCGTCTTGCTGTTTATCTTTGTCAGTTGCATCAGAAAGGACGTGGACACGTCTGGATCTGTCCGAATTGTCACCAAGGATGCTGATGCAACCCTCCTATGTCCTTTAATCCAAGTACGGAAGCCGTCACCAAATTCTCACATGGCCTTGGTACGGTGTTTGACTGGCAACTGCTATATTATTTATATTTTATCCACAAGAGCATAGAAATGTACGTTTACGTCCATCTTAACCTGCACAAAAATCTTCTCAGTTACAGTTTATGATAAAGTAATAACACAGAAAATCAAGTTAAAAGGATAAATTAATAAAATTGATAAATCATAATGGCCTTTTATTTTGATGAATATTATTCACTTTCATGAGTGACACTAAATCATATTAAACATGGTTTTTCTGATGGTTGGTAGGTAATAGCACTGCAGTACCAAGGATCGTTAACTGTTCAAATCATTTGATGAAGTCTTCCATTAAAAGTGTATGTGTATTTTTGTCATGGTGACAACACAAGGATCCTTGAGACTTTTCGGATACAACCTTTGTTTACAAGTGTCATCACAGCAGTGTCATTTTTTGGTTACAAAGTTATTTTTTATTTTCTTCAAGATAATGGGCTAAATTTATCATATTATTTTATCTCAATAACTTCTGTTACTGAAACTTTGTCATAAATTCTATGAAATGTCTCTTATTAATATGCAACACCTTTATAAATAATTCTCTTTTAACAAATATAAAATATAGCCTACTTTAGACTATTTACAGAAAAAGCAATGTCAATGTCATCCAAAATGGATGTTGGGGGACACAGGCCAAGTCGGACACGAATCAGGTCAACCTCACATTCTGCTCGTCTTAATTTTGATGAAAAGTTGTTAGTTTTTATGAAACCTTCTGATGAAAGGACTTACCATCGACACTCCGACTCTGAAGATTCAAAACGAAGCCATCATTCAGGTAATTACAGAGAGCTTTATTTTATGTTGTGAGTGTGAAAATAAGAGACCATTGCTAAAATTGTTATATTTTTATCCATGTACACATTTACACTAATGGGTCAGGAATAAGTAACGTAGAACTTAGAGAAAATGTACCCTTGTTTGTATTGAGAAAGAGTGGAAAACCAATTAGGGCAAAAACCTCAGTACACCTGGCCGATATTCTAACCTTGATCTTCCAGTAGTTGGCATACCAAACAAATGAGTTTGATTTTTCTTTTATCTTTGTGCACACCACTGCGAGTGCTATTTAGTTACAAAACAAATTTCATACATTGTTTTGTTTTGCTTTTACATTGCATTTTGAATGCCAGGCCTCCACCGTGGTTCGGATTCCAGGTTAAACTGTAGGTCCTTCATTTCATCTCATCAATCACCCTACCATTACACATTAGCATAAGTGCGTATAACCCGAACGGGTAGTAAGACGCGGTGCTAATAATAATAATAATAATACATTGCATTTTAATATACAAAAAACAACTATAATATTTTCTTTCTCATATAAAAATAAAGTTTTGTAATTTTGAAGATTTTCAGCTCTGAGATTATAATAAATCATTATTCTAGTCCTTAAATTAAGGGTAGTTTACTGATAAGTGATTTTTAAAAATCAATTACAGGTTTTCAAAAATGTCTATGATTTTGTCAAAAATAGAGATCTAGGTAGTGTTTAACATGACAAATAAAAATGTTAACTGGTTCTTTGGGGAAAAAAAATTTGTTAAAGAGTAGTTTACTGATGATAGATTTTTTACAAACTTGAAATAATATAAAAAATCTCTTTAACACTTGTTCAAAATGAGTAGGCAATCTGGTAAGTTCCTTGCTATATAAATAACTATACATATACATACACATATTCATGTGTATATACACACACACACACACACACACACACACAGTCAACTCTCAATTCTACGACCTTTCACGGTTCCCTGGAAAAGTGTTCGTTATTTCGAAGGGGTCGTTATTGGAATTTTAACAGATTTTGTTCCACCCCTGACCTTCATACGAAAAAAATGCATTTTTTAGACAAATAGCGCGGGTCATCAAAAATCGTTCAGAAATCCAACCAAAAACATCACCAAATCAAAATAAAAATGTTAAATACTAGCATGGGTTGTCAAAAATTGTTCACAAAATCAAACCAAAATAGTAACAAAATCGAGAATTGAAATAACAATGGCAAAAGCAAGCCTGGCGCGTGATGTAGCGGCAGTCGCGCACGGGGAAACATTGTCTTGCTTGTGGGAGGGGGTGGACAGAGTCAAGTGCTATTGGCTGGCATTGATGAGGTGGTGTCTATTTTTATATCTGACCAACACCAGTTACTAGTAATACAGCGCTCACAAAGATAATTGCAATGCAGCGACCTAAATAAATGCAACAAACACATTTTACAGCCGATTTCCTTAAACTTTTCAACCTTTTTTCCTACATTTTTCATGGTTGCCCAAAAAAGGGTCGTTATTTCAAGAGGGAGGCTATTCCCGGGGTCGTAGAATCGAGAGTTGACTATATATATATATATATTTTTTGTTTTTCTTAAAAAAAATCACTATAAATTAGCTTACCACACCTTTGTTCAAAATTGGCATCTTGGGACTCTTTTACTTGATACATATTAATGTTTAATTATTTTACTAAAATAAATAAATTTAAGGGCAAATAATTTTATTTTGACAAATTTTAGAAAATTTGAAATTTTTTAACTATTGCCTTTTATGATATTGTTCAAAATGAGTATATGAGAATTTTCTTTCATTATAAATAAGAATATGTTTGTATTATTACAAATATAAGTAGGCTAATAAAATGGTAGTTCACAAATAACTGATTTTTGAAAATTTGAAATTTCTTAAAAATGGTTTGAACAATTTTATTCGAATTTCTTATGTGAATAGTATTTACTGTGATAGCAAAAAATCAATAAAAAAAATCCACTGTTCTAAACTTTAATAATCTGAGAAAGTTTGTACAATTGTGCTGTACTAATCTATCTAAGCTTATAAACATGGATACTAAAGCACAATGAGACAATCTAAGTGACTTTTGGTATAGTTAGTAGATTATAATGTTATGAACAATGCAAGGCCGGCTCTACTGACAGTGCAACACTTCCATTTGTACGAGATGGCTAGATTTTGGGAACTTTGGTAGGGGTAAGGAGGGGGGGGGGGGCAAAAATGTTATATCCGATAAAATAAACAAACTATCAATATAGTAATTAATCAATATAGACAACTTTTCATTTTAGATTTCAATAGAGCTTATCATTTTATTTTAAAATCCACCATAGTATTAAAAAAAGATAACTATCAAAATTAGAGTAGTATTTACTAGAATAAAAAGATCCATTTTTATCAAAAATGTCACCCTTTTTAGTTTTTTAAAAATATCTTTGCAAACATTATGAAAACCACGTATGAACTATTGAGAAGAAAAAATCACAAGGGCATATTTATGGATATTTGATTTTTCCAGACTTTGTATCACAATCCATTTTAGAAATCACTTAAATACTTTGATTTTAAGGGAAAAACACTCTTCTCCTCCGGCATTTGACAGTCATTTGATGAAATTGTGTGTGAGATTATATTTGTGAAATCAGTCAGCCTACAAATCTTAAAAACACATTCATTTTTTTTTATTAGAAAATCTACTTTTTTTAAAATCTTAAAAAAAATCACCTTCATTTGGTAGGTTTTGAACTTTTAATCAATTTGTGTGGGGGTGTGGGAGGGGAGAAGGCTTAAGTTACCATTTAGGTTTTTGCACATGACACCCGTTTAAGTTTTTGCACAGGGTGCCTGTTTAGGTTCTTATACGGGGCACCCATTTATGTTTTTGCACAGGGTGCCCATTTAGGCTTTTACACCAGGGCGTCCATTTAGGTTTTTACACATGATGCCATAAACCTTAATGCTGGACCTGAAACAATGCATAGAATGTCAAAGGTCTCAGAATCAAATTCCTGTCTGGGCACATTTTTTAAATACACCCAATATAAAATTTCCGCCTATCAACCTATTAGTCTTTCTGAATGAACTGTATTATAATAAATAAATAACATTCTATGTTATATTGTAGCATTGTATAGGTCTAAAAATCATTATTTGTCTGAATGCACAAGTTTTTAGAAATAATTAACTGGTTTTAGACTTAACAATACATGCTATAACTCAGAACATGACTCAACTGTTACACAAGTTCATAAGCATAGAAACAGATTAGCTAAAAAAAAAAAGATACCTTTAACGGTGGTACCGACCTAAACTAGAATATCCCTGCATAGAATTGCATATTTTAACACTCCTCCTCAATTCTACTACAACCACAAAATTAGGCAAAATGTTCTACATGTACCCCTAAATACATACAAATAAACTCTTGTGAATCAGCATTTGATTAAATCAATATAATTACAAAAGTACTCAAATTTGTTTCCAACCAAACTCTTTGTCAGAATGTCAGCACATTGTTCATTTGTTTCCAGATAAATCACATCAATAACACCACTTAAATACAAGTCACAAACAAAGTTATATTTTACATCACTATGCTCTAGTCTTCGGTGTTTCCATTTATCCAAACATTTTATTCGGGACTGGTTGTCCTCGTACACCTTGGTGGGTTCTAGAGTGATCCCAAAGTCGTGGATCAGTCTTCTCAACCAGAGTAGGTCGTATGAGGCGGTTGACAGGGAGACAAACTCTGACTCCGTTGAGCTAAGGTTGGCTGTAGTCTGCTTACATGTAGTCCAACCAACAGTGGCACCATAAACTTGGGAATAAGTACCCAGATGTAGATTTACGATTATTGCTGTCATTGGCCCAGTCCACATCAACGTAGGTTCATAAGGCGACATCACAGTTCTTCAGAAAGAAGAAACCAACTTCAAGTGTTCCTTGAATATAGCGTAGTATTAATTTGAGTCCAATCCAGTGAGCGTCTGTTGCATTGCTGTGATACCTGCTCTAGAAATTCACTGAGAAGCTCAGATCAGGGCGAGTATAGAACATCACATGCATCAAACTACCAACAAGCTCACGGTACAGTTTTTTTTATTTTTATTATGCACACTGATGTAGTTATTTCAGGTGGTTTTTCCTCCATCTGTGTCTTGACCAGTTTGCATTGTTCCATACCAAATTTCTTGAGAACTTTCTTCTAGTAGGCTGTTTGACTTAGAGACATACCATCACTTTTATGATCAAGTTTTATACCTAGAAAGTTGTGCAAACCTCCAAGATCCTTCATCTCGAATTTTGACATATGATATGTTTTGATGTCATTCAACTTCTGCAGATTGTTCCCTGCCAAAATTATGTCATCTATGTAAACCAAAAGGTAAGTTTTTATGCTGTTACTGAAGTAAAAGTATATTCATTTTTGGTTTTCAGATTGCTTAGATCCGAGAGAATTCATAAATTTGTCAAGTTTAGCATTCCACTCCCATGGTGCCTGCTTCAATCCATTGAGGGTCTTATGTAACTTACAAACAAGGTTGCTGTCAGTTATGAAGCCAGGTGGCTGCTTCATATACACCTCTTCAGAAAGGTCTCCATGTAGGAATGCATTTTTCACGTACAACTAAAAGGCAATTAAATCTTCTTTGTTAATGATTGCAAGCAGGGTTCTGACAGAGGTTAAATGAGCTACAGGTGAGTACGTTTCATTGTAGTCAAACCCTTTCTTCTGTGCACAGCCCTTCATCACCAATCTTGCCTTGTACTTGTCAAGCTGTCCATTTTCATCCTGCTTCATCTTGAAGACCCACTTACAGTTGATAGCTCGTTTACCGGATGACAGCTCAGTAAGAGTTCAGGTATCATTTTTCTTCAATGAGAGCATCTCTTCCTCAACTGCAGCCATCCATTCTTGAGCATCATCTCTACTATGGATGTCCTCAAAGGTTTCTGGCAAGTTGTCAATAAATGACTCGGCACCAAGAGCGAGTGTGACATAGTCATTTAGGTACACTGGTGCAGTGCGAGGTCTTGTGCTCCTATGCAGAGGTTCAAGTTCCTCACCAGGTCCAGGAGTCTCTTCTTTGTCAGAAATTGTCTCTGGTTCTCTTTCTGAAGATGGCTCCTCCTGCAATTCTTCAGTAAAATCTTTATTTGAAGTCGAACCGATGACCTCAATAGCTTGAGAGGGTGTTGAACCAACAACATTACTGGTTATGAACGAATGTTCATCAAAAATAATATCATGCCTGCGTATAATTTTTTGTTCCTGTGAACACCACAGCCTGTACCCATTCGGACAGTAAACAACAAAGTAGCGCTTTTTCGAGCGGCTGTCATGTTTACTTTTAAGAACTTGATTAGGTAATCGAAGATATGCTACACAGCCAAAAACCCTCAGTTTTAACATATCAGGCTTTACACCATACCACAGTTCTGCTGGAACCTTGTTTTCAAGAGCTTTAGTAGGTGATATGTTTATTAGGTAGACTGCAGTCATAACAACCTCTGTCCAGAGTGACTTATCAAGAGAAGAATAAAGGAGTAAACAGCGTGTTTTCTCCATGATGCTACGTCCCATTCTTTCTGTGACACCATTCTGCTGACAGGTATGCCTGATTGTAAACTCTGACTGGATACCGTTCTTTTTTAAATAATTGAGCATTTCCTGCAACACAAATTCACCACAATTATCTGACCTAAAGTGACTTATCTTTAGGTTAAAGTGAGCTGTTGCCTTAGCTTCAAATTGTTTGAAGTATGTAAACACTTTAGACTTTGCCTTTAGAGTGTAAATGACTGTAAAGTGACTATAGGCATCAATCAGGGTAAGCAGATACCTCTTTTGCTCATATGATATAGGCTTAATGGGCCCTACAAGATCACTGTATGATCTCCAAAGGGCGCTTAGTTCTAATGCGTGGCTTTGTATGAGGAAGACGTGTTTGTTTAGCCTGTATGCAAGAGTCACATAAATCGGAGATCGATCCTTGATCAACCTTGATTCCATCTACAATTTTACTTAGGTGAACTAAACCTGGTTTTGCCAATGTGACCAAGCCTCTTGTGCCACAAATCAGATGATGCTACAATGGAACTAGCAACACCAGCACATGCTTTTTCACGATGCGAAAGAGACATTGTATTCACTTTACCAGATCGAGTGGCAGCAGCCACAAAAATATTGCCTTTCAAAATAGTAGCGTTCCCCTTTGCAAACACAACTTTAAGCCCATTAGCGTCCATTTTACTAACTGAGAGTAAATTAAATTGTAATCCAGGAACAATAAGTACACTGGAAAGTCTTATAAAGTTTTTATTACCTTTGTGAGTCACAGACACGTGTGTATCTCCGATCTTTTCAGCACACAACATCGATCCTGATTTGGCAATTTTTATTTTGATAGACTTTGTTTTTGATAGGCGTCTATTATTTGAGACCAAACTAATATTTTTATCACTGATCATATGTTCAGTGGCGCCAGAGTCAAGCACCCAGGCAGATCCATCACAACAAGCCACTGATGTTGACACAGTCAAACTAAATTCATCATCACTAGATTCAGCTACGTTTGCTTTACATATTGATTTATTATGCTGCTTCTTGCTTTTCAATTTTGGACAGTCCAAACGAAAATGACCAGTTTTATGACAGAAAAAACACTTATTACCAGTAACTTGCTTTGAATTGCTTTGTTTACAATTAGGACAACATTCCGGCTGCGAAGATTTCAATTTTCTAGCCTTCCGATTAGTAACGCTAGAGAATGACTGGCTGTATCCACCAATACCTTCTGCTTGGCGTTTGCTCTGCTCATCAAGTAGGCGCGTTTTTACGAATGCCAGGTTGAGATTATCAGCAGATAGTGTCTCTATGGCAGTGACAATTACTTGATATTCAGATGGTATAGTCAAGAGAAGATGACAGACAACATCTAATTCTTCGAGGTTAGCTCTCGATGATTTCTATTCCCGAATAGTATGATCAAACCTAATAAAATGCAATTCAAGGGTCTCTAAAGAGGGGTCAAATTTCATCATCAACAAGGTTTTGCGTAGTAAAAGCTGATTAGCAATACCTTTGTGAGTATAAGTGTTACAAAGCACTTGCCATATATTATAAGCAGTGTTCTTATCCTTCACACAATCCAAGTGGCTGTCTGAGATTCGTTGTATAATCTGTGACTTACACTTGCGATCAGCTTTCCGAAGCTTGTCCAGCTCTTTTTCCTTTTCTGCCTTAATTTCAGCACTATCACTTGACACAATTTTCAGCAAGTCCTGATAGTCTCCTTGAATAAAGGGCAACAGATCGATTTCATCTAGAAGAGTTTCTACCCGAAACTTCCAGTTGTCGAAATTAGTGCCGTCTAAAAGCAAAATTCTGTACATTTTGTCTTCTTCTAAAACCATTATGGTGATGGGAATTGGCAACAGCATCACGAACAACAAGCAAACACAGAGTGCACGCATATTACTGCGCACACTTGACTTATAGCTTTACCTGTCCTAAAATCCACAATCACAAGCCTGGGCTCATAACCTGTCAGAGCACACAAGCTTATAGAAATAATTAACAGGTCTTAGATTAACAATACATGCTATAACTAAGAACATGACTTAATTGTTTCACAAGTTCGTAGGCATAGACACCGATTAGCTAAAAGAACAAACAACACATTTAACGGTGGTACCAACCTAAACTAGAATACCCCTGCATAGAATTGCATATTTTAACATTATTTTTGTAGAAAGCTTAAAGGAATATATTTGCACATCTTTCAGTAATTAGGTGTAGTAGTAGTAGTAGTAACTGGCACTAGGTCTCATGCCTTTAGTAGTTTTAAATAATCAATCAAAAACACAAACTATGTGACTGATTGAGGAGGTAAGGTTGGTCATGTTTACTAAAGGTATTCCTAACTTGTATTAGCTGCTTTTATCCTTTCTTCAAGTAACTATTTTTTTTTAAATGTCCTCATATCCATGGATAATTTACTCTAGCCTGCGAATAGTAAGAATACTGTTTCAAGAATAGTATCTGACAGTTACTAACGTTACTAAAGCTATTTTCATATATTCATACCGAGACTCATAGAATCTGCAACTGTCACTTTCGAACGATAGTATGAATGCCAATCAAATATTGCACTAGAATAATGTTATCTAATTTTACCACAAATTAATATTTTTGTGTTTCAAAAACTTTTTTCAATTGTGTTCTTACTAGCCTATAGCTAAGATAGACAGTAAGATGATTAGCACTATAAGTAAAATAAGGTATATAATTTAACTAAACAATCTCTTGTTATATTTATAAACAATACTAACATTTTTAATTTCAGACCGTGATGATGTTTCAAATTTAATTCGCTTACGTACTTCAGCACTGGGACAGTCAGCACCTTCTCTTTCAAGCAGTATGGTAAGTCAATTTTAATTTTGCATGTTTATTTGATTAAATTGAAATGTCATCATAGATATAGTTGATTCAACAGTCAATAAATGCTAGGAAATTTCAGGGAGTGAGAATTTTTTATCAAACTATTGTAAATTGTAATGTGCAAAAGAGTTACAAATTAGCTCAATTGCCAATAGCATCCTATAAGTATAGTAATTTATCTCTCTAATTGTCCTTATAAAACAATTTTGAACTCGCACACACTTGGAAAATCAAGGACATTAAAGGAAAATTCATAATTAAAACATTTGATCTGAAAGTCAGAATACGTTTTTTTCTCATCGTATGAAAATACAAATAAAAGAGTAATGTGAATGAAAGGGAATAATTATTTGGTGGCCACATGGTCTCTCTCAGTAGATTAGACTGCCGATGACAGGGAAACAAGATTGAGGGAGGTTTACCTTTGATAAACTTTTGTTTTAGAAACTATAAAAAGCTATAGCAATAGAAATTAAATATTCTTAAAAAAAAAAAAAATATATATATATATAAAAAACAAATTCAAATGAAAATAAATTTACCTTTTCTTTTTGGGGAATAGTGCATTACTTATAATAGCAATGGCAATTTGTTATAATTTCTAAAAGTATGCATATATTGCTTACCCAATACAAGACTGCTCTAATTAGAAAAGCATTTTGAAATAGTTAAAAAATAAGTGTTTCAAATTTTACTCTTTTCAGTTCTATACTGCATTATGTTGTATGAAAAAGATGTCCATCTTATAGGCTTTAGTTTTCTCTAGAATTGTTTAGATAATTTCTCACAAACAAATATAAGACTGCACCACACTATCCACATGCTCATACTGATGCGAAAGGAATAAAGAGGAGAGGTAGTGTGTAAGTGAAGTGAATGTGCATTTGCATGGATATAGAATTGTAAAAAATTTAGGAAACAATATCTCAATACACTTGGTAAGGATTTAAATCCTGACTTTCCCTTTACTAGAAAACCAAATAAAAAGACAGATGCTTCTGTCTTTGTACTTACCTCTGTGGGTGATGTATAGATTGTGGACTGGTATTTAAAATAAAATAAGGAAAATGAATTTGCATAAATTGTTTGAAATAGGGTATTCTGTAGGTATTTAACTATAAAAAGCAAAATAAAAACGGTTCAATATAAAGGAAATACCAAGAATCACCTTTCATAAAAAAATAATAATTTGGACAATATTTTATCTAATCAAAGACTAGAAGGATGTATGTCAACATTGCTTTATATACATTATAGTATTGTTGGTATGTCCGCTGCCAATTTTGAAAATGAGTTTTAAATTAATTTTTTATCTAAATAAATTTGAAAATAAAGTTAATCTGCTGAACCATGTCCTTAACATTACATCAACATATATTGTACAAGAAAGGTATCAGTGAGGAGAAGCTATACTATTGGTGTAGTAATAAGGAAGGTAGATTTTTTAAGAAATGCATCCACACTTGTATGGAGGGAGGGTGGGAAACTATTTAGAAAAGATCACCCTTAGTATACTAGACCAGGATTCTAACCCTGGCCTCCTTGCAAACCAGATAAGACAAGCTTGACATTTGGTCCATGTACCTGGTGAAAGCAATAAATCAAATACGAGGTCTGTTCAAAAAGTTCCCAAACTTTAAAAAAAAAATATTTTTCACCTTAATCTACATCTTATTTAGCCTTGTCACCTTCAAAGTACTTCCCCTCCTCATTTAATTTAATACACTGTTTCCAATGCTGTTTCTTCATCTTGAAGTAGTCCTGATAGACGTGTGTTTTTGGGATTGCTGTGACATTCCAACAACATAAATACTATTGTTATCATACGTTTGATATGTTGTCAAAAGGTTGGAATACCTTTTGACTGATGCAAACACTTGAAATGTAACCACATTATTCCTAAAGTATATTAAAGTTATATCAAGCATTTTCTATGGATGCCATTTAAGTCCTCTTAGTCACTTGAAACTAGCATACCTCATTTGCGTCTAGGTCTTCCCAATGGTCCCTGGCCATTGTGTTTGCCAATCAATACCCTAAATATAGTTCTAAATTCTTCCATTCGTGCTACATGTCTGGCCCACTTTAATCTGTGAGATTTGTTTATCCTGCTTGGACACACAATCCAAATCAAAAATGTTAGCCTGTTAGGAGTTCAAGTAGGGTTTGAAGCTTTGACAATGTAAATAAAAATACCCTTTTAGGATGTCTGGCTTTATTGCCTTGACAATGCCATCTCCCTTTGATGACTTAATAAATCAAATATAATATGTTCTCGATTTTAAAAACTATTCTAAATCAATTGACTAATTAATTGCCTAAGCATCCTCTAGTAAATTAGTCAGGGATATTGTTGCTTAAGGACTCTACATTTAAAAATATGACAGAAAGTTGTTCCGATTACCAAAGTACTTGCCGCCATTGTTAAGCTTTAGCCGAAGGTAATACAGTAGAGCGTTTAATTATTTTGTTCCTTGGTGCTTGGTGGTATATGATCACCAAAGGCTATACCACCAATGTTAAACGTGTTGTGTCTCAGCTCCTGAAAAGTTACACCCTCCTCTCTCTTCTCTAACATGCTTTTGCAGCTGGTCCTTGACATTTATATTTTTTTTCGGTGTGACCGATTCATTATTTTGCCATTAATTACTGTGAAAGGGGAAACCCACATTTCACCAATGTTTACTTGCAAGCGAGTTTATGTTATGTTTTTTAAAATTATTTGAATAACTTGTTGCGTCATGGAATACACTAAAAAATAATATGCATGGAAAAGTGCAAGTGTAGGGGAGTTGTGAACCTGCACTAAATGAAAAAAAATATATAATGATGTGTATTTTGCCATGATTACTTTATACTCTTGACCTGGAGAATTGTAGAAATCCTTGAAAAGTCCTTGAAATAACCTGGAAAAAAGTTAATGATTTTGTGTTGGAACCCTGACAGTATTCTTAAGACTGGAACATTTTTCTGCACTGCTTTGAATTTTAAGTGCTCTCAGCTACATCTTCCAACTCGATAAGGTTCTAATCCTCACTGTTCCTAATACTTTTGTTAGTGCCTCGTCCTTCTACCCATTTGGGTTGTACGACTATGTTTTAATTACACCAATGTGTTAGGGATTAGGTAGGTTGAATGTATAAAAAGTGAACCCACATTTACGGGGAGATAGATTGAAAAACTATTTAGGAAAACCAACCTCAGTACAACAGACCGGGATCGAACCCTGATCTTCCATCTTCGGCAGTTTAGTCTATTGCAAGAGTAGCGCTTTAGACCATGTGGCCACCTAAGAGAGTAATTATACTTTGAAGCCAGGTTATCTTTTCCACTCCTTAGATAACGATCGTAGGTCTTGGTGTGTAAATTGTCCTTTTATTTTTAGATGATAACTGATGTGAGGATCGAGCTCAAATTAGAGTACATACTCACTCTTCCAGTCAAATCCGTGATAATGTGTAGTTACCCAATAAACATTCCTCCTACTTCGTGAGGTGTGGAAACCAATCTCTAACGAAGGAAGAAATGTTTAGTCAGGTTCGTTCGGTGAAACGGTTTCAATAGATTGATGCAGAATACCTGTTCCCTTGAATGGGAAGCTCCCATACTCACTCCTGAACCCTTGCACTTTGATAAACATACTTATATGAGGGTGGAGGTTTTGCAGCTCATTTATAATATCTTAGTGGCGTCATTGTTGGATGGCTTCTAACGGATGAAACTATCATATATAATCTAGTAGAAGGTTTTATTATCTGGGGGAATATTTACATCCGTCTCTTACATGATATGAAAAGTCAAATCCTCCATGAAATTATCTTCTTAGCTCCCGTCGAACACAAATA
This sequence comes from Timema monikensis, assembly GCA_902151445.1. Taxonomy (NCBI): domain Eukaryota; kingdom Metazoa; phylum Arthropoda; class Insecta; order Phasmatodea; family Timematidae; genus Timema; species Timema monikensis. Next base: position 23,051 of record CABFVZ010004678.1, on the reverse strand, counting down.
TGGGTGCATGAGAGTAAGTGGCTCTAGTAATGGTAAAGGAGTGCTAGTTTCATAATATAAAGATTGAAAATGATCATAGTCTTAATACAATTTCGCGAAGGACTCGAAAACCTTGATCATATCAGGTGTACGACAGAATTTAAATACAGTTTAGCCGCACGTAGAGAACATTGATGGAAAAAAAACTTATTTCTGTAGATGTCGTATTGTTATGATCGTTCTGAAAATAAGATGACATAAAGATGTTTTTCAAGCATGGTTAATTTTTTCATTTTCCAGTCATGCTATGTAGAGGCAGGCACGTTTGGGTACTCGTACAGTTCTCTTGAGCGAAAGAGTAGATCAATGATTCGTCCACTCTTTATGAATTTAAGTAGGGTAAGACGATGATATTCTCTTGAGATGACTAGAATATGCCTACAGCAGGAGGGACTGATCTTTATGAAGCATTATTGTCAGTCATTGATTGAACAAGTACTAGTTTCGGATTAACATTGATCAGCGTTTGGGAATAGTCTTCAACGAATCCTAGTATGAGACGTAAAGGAATGCATACGTTAAAGATACCTGTTTCAGCATTTACGTTTACTCCTCCTAGTCTCCATCATCCGTTTACAAAGTACATCTGTTCTTTATTCTGGACCGATGTATAGTTTTTATGTTGTTGAAATACATCTCTAGATTGATCAATCTCCACCCCATTGATCTAATAAGCAACTATTGAAAAGAGATGAAATATCTCATTACTAACGATTCTCGAATAACTTCCCCCATCTGTATTCAGCAGAATTCTTCCTTTGATATTATGCAGTAGAGAACGGTGAGGTAGTATGTATAATCCTTCCTGTTGAATAGATATCCTAATTTTGTTAACGTGGGTTAATGGTCCAGGGATATCCGAAGTATGGGAATGTAAATGGTAATTAGTTAGAGCTGAGTCTAAGGTGAGAGTCGCCAACGTTTAGTTTATTGATAGCATGATCCATTATTTTTGTAGCGAATAGACTGATGTAAAAACAGTTTTTACTTGGTTTTAACTCTTTCAATGGTGTTCTCACAATGTAGCGAGATGGTGGATTTCGTCCTATTTTGTCTAGCACGAGCTCCATCATAAATTTCAGATGTAAGCGCAAAGAAATTGTCTTGTTCCTAAAGTTGGAATTATCACTTCGTGTTAGCCTAATAACTGTACAGAGTCTCTACTCCTTTAATGACCGGGAGGTGTCGTTCGGCTTNGGGGGGGGGGAGGGGGGATGTAGGGTGACGGTCCCGGCAACGTGTGTCGCGATGGGATAGGTGAAAGTGGAGTGAGAGAGAGTATTAAGACAAGTTTGACTCTTTCCTAATATAAGAATTTATTTCGCTCTTTCGAAGAGGTGGCAACACCAGGGTTTGGTAGCCACTAAATTCTTATAACCTTTCGGCTGTTGCACGACTCTGAATATTCACCTTGACAGAAATGCCAAGCTAGGTCATCAGAGAAAGGGCTGATTTTTTCTGTTTGAGTACCGAGTCACTGTTGTGACTCATAACCTTGTGAATGAAATTTAATAACTATAAAATGAAACCAGTGAAATGAGGCTGTAAAAGAATTTCAGGTGTATTAGTACATAACACTTTAAGGTGAAATTGGTGACAGTGAGTGATTGTGCAGGGTCTCGGGTATGGGGAGGATTTTCTTTTCTTGGGATGGGGGAGGGTGTGTTTAAGGTATGATGGTGGATTGTGGGTGAATTATGAGAGTCGTTTTCTGGGAAAGGGATTGAAAGGATTTAACTTTACTTGGGATTTGGTTTAAAGTGAATGAGTACATTTACATTCCCCATCTGGGGCCGACAGTGGTGCTAGTATTATTCTCTGACTTGTAGAAAACCTAGTCGGTTGTCCCAGTGGAGTCCGGCCGTGGCAAAGGTAATTATCGAGGGGCTGGTTGGATTTTATTTTCTTGGGATTGGGTCTGAAGTGGATACATTTCCATTTACCATCTGGGGCCGACCCCGGCGCCAGTATTATCCTCTGACTCGTAAAAAAACCTAGCCGGTTATCCCAGTGGCGTCCGGCCGTGACTAAGGTAGCAATGGCATGAAATATGCGATTGTGTGAAGGTCGGGTCTATGGTTGGGGTGGTGGGTTGTCGGCGATTTCGCTGTCGCTCTGTCGTAGTTGATGGTCAAATATTAGTTAAGTTCTATTCTAAAAGGAATGCTACACCTAGGTTTTTTTTCTTCTAGGATTATCAACTAGGGATTTTATAATATTTTAAAGGTTATATTAGACATTTATATAGGATAAATAGATGCTCAACTACGCTAGCCTGGGTCATTTACGGTGTCGTGGTTGTCGGGTCGCACTGTCCGAGTCCTCTAACAAGTTCGTTCTCGTGCGTTTCAGTCTGGTCGTAGAACTTTTTGTTTCTGTCCAGGTATATTTCTTGTAGTTGGCGGCAGTTTGTCATCGTGTGTATGTCAGCATTACTAGTGAATCTGTCTGCCCTTGTGAGTGTTCATAATATTTTTTTGTGTACTACCTGAAGTTTGCGAGTGTTTGTTTTGGAGGCATAGCTCCATACTACACAATTATAAAGAATGACGGGTTGAATTATTTGCTTGTATATTAGTATTTTAGTGGGAATTGAGAGCTCCCTCCTTTGAACATTGAGTACAGTTGTATGAATCTAGCAATTGCTTTACTATTAGTCTTATATATTGTGATCCCAAGGTACTCGACTTCATCTTGGAATGGGATCTCTGTGTCGAATACGGTAAGTGGGGCGGGGAGCGGTTTCCTACTGTGTAACCCCTTCCTTTTTTTTCAGGACAAAGGCGGGCATACAATTATTAAAGGTATAAAAAAATAGAATAAATGCAGAGTAAGCTGATAAGACAACAAAAGACCAGTATATCATACTTTAATATATTTGCTCCTGTTTCCTCAAAACCCACTCAGCAATTATCATGCCAGGCAAAAAGGGAACCAACAAGCCAGAAATCAAGGATATTTCCTATTCAGTAAACTTAAAACTTAGTTGAAAATAAGCGGAGAGAAACATAAGAAGTTAGTTAAATGCTATGTTTTATTTATAAACAAAAGGTAAGTCATGAATTATAAATTAGATAAATATAAATTATATATATATAAAAGACTCCAGCGATATTATACAATAGGATTTTGACTATATTCAACATTATTAGTTTCGTATATGTTAAATAGTAAGTTCCAGCAATTAACCAACTTTATAATATTTAATTGCATGTTTTCTCATGCTCATATCAAACAAGGTATGGACCTACACTTATTAAATAGTTTTAGAGTCACAAGGACTTTGAACATTTTAAAGAATCTAATATAGACAAATCTACAAGGTCTTCAAGAGCTAAATACATGTATCTCAAAACATTGCCCTAGTCAAAAAAGGACTTAACGATTTGAACCAATTCAGTATTATACGAGTCAAATGGACTCCCACCATTAAACCTTTCAAATATATCCACAAACTGAAGGATATCAACATATGACGATACTAAATTATTCACAATCCTAAGGACTTTAAAGATAAACGTCTCAAAATTACTTAAGTCTGAAGGACTTCAAGGTTTACACATAATACTTCTTACACAAGTCCAAGGACTTAAAAGATAAATGTTATAATCATATAACCTACTTCTAATTTTTTTTAAACAAAGCCCATGATTTACGTCATAAATCTCCCACGCCAACAAGGCTTTTTATTAAAATTACCCATTAGTGAACATGACACATAATAATTATATTACAAGTCAAAAGGACTTTAAATTCCAAATATATTTATCAAAACATTTTATAATATATATGTCAGATAGACTTATAAAATTTTAATGTCTTCCATATTCAAAGAGCATATTAAATATTTTGCAATTTAAAAAAGGGTTAAACATATTAAAGTTTTTCCGAGATTAATGAACTTAATAATTTGAAGTCGTAATATAAAATCTGATATCTAGGCCAAAAATAAATTTAAACATACAAAGGCCAAAAGATAATTTAGAGCTTAAATTATTTAGAACACGCAGATGTGTCCTAGGCTGCTATCCTGTCAAGAGTGTCTTTATCACCGTACTCCTACCAGTATGTATTTGATTTTAGTTGCTCAGAGAAGGGGGAAGAAGGGGTTACACATACAAGAGAAAACACAGGGAAAAAAAGGAGAAAGGGAAGTGGTATTGGGCGGGGAGTATGCGACGAGCAGTGTCTGGGAGATTCCAGAATAGTCTTATTTGCTCACGCAACCTTCTCGAGCCAGAAACGTCATACTTTGTTCCGGCATCCTTTGCGAAAATACATTGTTGAAGCGTCTCCAGGTCTCGCGCTGTCAGTCAACACATTATGTTTGCGGTTACTGGTTGTGTCCGTGGGGGAAGCCAGTTAGGGACTTGGTGAGTTTATCCATTATTATTACTGGTATGGTAGGATATCACTTGAAACTAGAGTGTACAGTTTTATTGTTTTGATCTTCAACTTGTAGCTTTTTTTATAAACGATACATTACCTTTAGCTAAGATTAGGGCTGCTGATTTAGCGGGATTTACTTTAATTCTCCAGTTGGAAAGCCAGTCCTGGAAGAGGTATCGTTGCATTGCAATTGATGCGTAGTTTGTTTTTATTAGCTACATAGAGCATGGTGTTGTCGGCGAAAAGTCTAACCTAAACATGATCATGAGTGGGAATATCTGATACATAAATGTTGTATAAGTGAGGTGCTAGTGATGAACCCTGCGGTACCCCTGCTTTAATAGTGTGTGTCTGCGATCTCTTACCGTTCATAACCACCTGGAACGTACGCCATCTGAGGATATGAGGAAGCTGGCTATCAAGAAGATTGACCATTTTGGGTAGTTGAATTATATTAATTTCTGAATAAGTCCAAGGTGCCAAACTTTGTCGAAAGCTTTCTCGACGTCTACGAGGATCGCTATTACGTATTTCTTTTCTTTAAATACGTCATTTACGTCTTATTTTATGTTTATTGCGGGATGGGTGGTGGAATGGTGGTTTCTAAATCCGAACTGAAGGTTTGGAATAACTCCTATCCTCTCGTTTAGTCTCATATACTTTTCTCAAGGTCGCTAGTAGACTAATCGGCCTTCTGTTCTAAGGGAACATCGGGTTTTTACCAGGTTTGGGGATTGTTATTACCCTAGCCAGCTTCCAGTCAGTCGGGAAATAGCAGATCGTCAGCAGTGAGTTCAGTAGCGCCTATAGCGCTATTACCGCTTTCACTGGCATTTGTTTTAATATATCGTTAGTCAGGTGGTCGTGTCCTGGTGCTTTTTTCCTAGGTAAGTAATTTATAGTAGTGGTGAGCTAGTACAGAGTGTTTACCTCTGCCCTGGTGTCGTCAGATACTTCCAGATAGTCCCTGACTGTTCTAGTCGCGTCTCTGGTAAAGTCGTGATATTGTGGTTTGTCGTTTGGTTTGAACTATTTCTCTAAAGTCACGGCTATGGTTTCTGATCGAGTAATCGCCCTCTAATATACCCTCCACTGCTGCCCGATCTCGTCCAATGAGAGAGGAAGGAAGCTTCCCAATGGCGCATGAGAACGTTAGTAACAATGTCCGCCAAGCGGACCAGTAGTATAGAAAGAGAGCGCGCAGTTGCAGTCGAATGGCATGCTCTGATGCTCCCTAAAGGAGAGCACGAGAGCAAGTTCCAACACGTACCGACCAATTGGTCACACCTTGTGGTTCGCAAGTAATAAGTTGGGTTGACACGTTTCGCGAATTTCTGGAACAGAGAAACAGAAAACATATTATTAGTAATAATGGGGAGAAAGTATTTGGGAAACCGAATAAGGGTTTTTAGAGTTACGTGCGGAGACACTTCTCTATGGGGGGCTGGGTGAGAACCTCCCAAACCACTGTTGTCACCTTTCGCTTATCCGAGCAGGGCTTTGGGACGTCGATGGCACCCACCAGGGTCGATGACGTAGTTCTCAAGCACCTGGATAAGAGGATTGGTGGCACCGGGAAGTCTGGCGTAGAAGGACTGCGCCAGTCCCCAGAAGTGGTCCTTGATGTTAGGCATATCCAGGTTGTGATGCAGGGTCTCATTCCGGACATATCAAGGTGCGCCCATAATGATTCTAAGACACACGCTCTGGAACGCCTGCATCCTCCTCATATAACGTGTCTGCCGGGTGGCCCCAAGCGGAACACGCATAGTCGAGGTTCGGTCTGAGCAACTGCTTGTACAGCGTCAAACCATTCCTTGTTGACAGTGCGCTACGCCTGTTAAGCATTGGGCCTAGGATTCCCAGCCTTTGCCTCGCCTTGTTGAGTCTCTCGTTACACTGTCGTCTCCAGGTCAGTTTTGTGTCCAGCGTAAGTCCCAGGTACTTAACACTGTCCGCCCATCTGATCTGTTCTCCGAACAGCCGAAGTGGGGCCGGCCTGTAGAACTTTCTTTTCCACGTGAAGAGCACAGCTGTGCTTCTCCAGGTGGTCAGCCGCTCCTCCAACTGCGTCAGGTGCGTCTGGAGTCGCCTCTCCACCAGATGCCCTCGCCACGACTCCGCTACTAGAGCCGTGTCGTCCGCATACAGAGCCAACTCGGTGCCTGGGGATTTTGGAATGTCGTTCACATAGAGACTGAAGAGCAGCGGGCCCACCATGGAACCCTGCGGCACTCCAGCCCGGATGCTTCTGTCTTGGGAGGTGGCGTTCCCAAAGGTAGTGGATAAGGTGTGGTGGGATGGATAAGATTGAACATCCTTAACCAGGTAGAAGGGCAGGTTTAGGGAAAGGAGTTTGAAAAGGAGACCCTCGTGCCAAACACGGTCGAAGGCCTTTGCCACGTCGAGAGAGCTCTCATTGGTGTGGAGTGAAGAATGAACTCGTCACGGACGGAAACGAGAACATGATCTGTGGAGTGGCACAGTTAGGAGATAGGGTGGTTGGCGTGGTCTGTGCAAGTGCGGATGAAAGATGCAAGGGCCGAACAATGAGGCACAACACACTATCTTATAGCTTGCAGGGATAGTCATCTGAATTCATGCATTGTATGAGTCGGTTCTTTATTGGCATACATATAATGAGCAAGACTGAATTATACTTGGATAACGTTAACATGTAAAATAGTTGTCTTTCCTTAAGGCCCTGCCTACTATCTCTGGTGGTGTGTTGAGCTTTCATCTCTCAAAATAGATGGCGTTGCTAACGTTATACAAACTGGTGGATTCCAGCCATCAGTTTGGCAGAATAATTGGTTTGTTTAAACAATTGGGAGGCTGGTTTGACCGCTACCGGTAATCAGTCAAGGCTGCAAGCAAACTTTTCCTAGAACTGATAAGAAGTGTAGTGCAGTGCAGGACCGTAAAGTGTGTAGGCGACCAAGTTGGACTAAACGTGAGGAGATAAAACGTCAAGATACAATCATACTCTCGAGCAGAAAACTTAGCCTATCCACCCCAGCCAGCTATACGCTTCTGTTTGGGGGTTCAAATCCCTGCTGAGGGTATTTTGGGGAGATCTTATTCAATCGTTTCCTTCTACTCTCCCACGCAAATGTGGCTACATTTCCATAATTAATTCTGCCTGTTTAGGTATGAACTAATTACGCCAGTGGGTTAGGAATATATACGTTTCAATTTAGAGGAAGTGTACCCGCATTAGCGTGGAGAGAGAGTGGGAAAATATTTAGGAAATATCATCCTATCATGATTAAGCCACGATCTCCCAGTCATAGGCAGACTAATCTATTGCGAGAGTGACGCTTTAGACCATGTGGTCACCAAAGTGGTATATTACCAATCCTAATAAATTTGATAACTTCTTCCCTGCTACTACATATAGCCGTAACAACCAAAAAATCATTACGATTCAAAATGACGAAACACATTGCCTTGCCCGTGCATTGGTTGTTGCCAAGGCTGTGTGTGACGTTAAAAAAGAACCATGATGCATGGATGCGAACACCATTAAACAAATTAAAATTGGTCGTCATATTCAAAAACTCAAATCACAGGAACTATGTCGTGATGCCCACGTGAATATTTTGAAAGGTGGTGGAATTTATGAATTGAAACAGTTTCAATCATACTTCTCCGAATACAAAATCACCGTATTCAGGGAATGTCGGGGGAGACGGATCCTATATGAGGGGCCTAACCCTCCCAAACATTCCTTTAAAGGCTATCTTGATTTTAATTTTCACGACGATAAGCAAAACCATTTTGATGTCATAACATCCTTGACAGCCGCATTTAAGTGCGGGTACTTCTGCCGCGAGTATCGTGAGCCGTTCAACACAAAGAACGAGCCCATATGTGGATCTGTGTACAAAAAGTGCTACGCTAAGGCGGTTTGCCGTAGTTGTCGAACTGTGGTCTGTAAAGAATGTGGGCGTTGGTTCACAAACCAAACTTGTTTTGATAGCCATAAACGTTCCGGTTTTTGCAGAAGTCACATGTCGATCTGTGATGTCAAAAAGGTTTGTGAGTTTTTTGTGTGCTATTTTTCTGTTTGTAAAAGTCAAATTATTCACACAGGTGTTATGAGACTTTTTGTAGAGTTTGTGAGATCCCTCGTCCTTTTGGTCATTTTTGCTATATGAAGCAAGCCACATCCATGCCGTCACTGGAAAAGAGCAATTTCATGTTTGTGTTCTATGATTTTGAATGCAGACAAGAAACGCTTCTTCAAGGTGCGGTCAACACGTATTGCACGACCTCTGTGTCGTACATACGTATTGCAATGCCTGCTTTCATATTGAGGTAAAGGACCATCATTGCACCGAATGGGGGGGCGATAGGACTCGCATATTCAAGGGTGATATCACAATGGCCCAATTTTTCTGATTTATAGAGCAAATTAAAGCAACAAAATTTAAGGATATCATCCTCCTAGGCCATAATGCGAAAGGCTATGATGTAAATTTTATTTTAAAATATATGATGGTGGTAAAAAAAAAGGACTCCAGAGCTAATAATGAACGGTGGGAAAATCATGTCCATGCGTTACGGCCTGCTCCACTTTATTGACACTCTGGACTTTCTCCTGATGTCGCTGTCCAAGATGTCCAAACCATTCGGCTTGGACGAGTCTTGTGCCAAGGCACATTTCCCCCATTTTTTAATAAAAAAAGAAAACGCGAGGTATATGGGTCCCTTGCCGCCAAAGAAGGACTACGGCATCGGTGAGATGTCGGTTGAGGGAAAGGATCACTTTGAGAAGTGGCATGACGCGTTGGTAAAAGAAAATTATGTCTTTGATTTTAACCGCGAGTTGGAACTATATTGCGTGAGAGATATAGGGATCCTACGGATGGCCTGCCTGAAGTTTAGAGACATGCTTATGGAAAAATCAAAGGTGGATCCTTTCAGAGAGGCGTGTACGATCGCAGGAGCATCAATTTTGATTTACCGCCGAAGCCATCTTAAGGAGAATACCATAAGTATAATCCCTAACGCTGGCTAATGGTGTGCAGCCCAACAGTCGCACGTCGCTACACAATGGCTTTGCTGGGAGGCCCACCGACGTGATGTATATATTCTTCATGCGGACAATGGCCGTGAGACCACGTCGTCTCACTTCCTCCCCTCCAACACATGGAAGCAACGGCTATCCAACTGGTAACCTCGACTGGCCCAGTGCGTCTCATTTCCATCTACTTCCCTCCCTACCGCCGGTTCGACCAGGCTACGAGGGCTGACATGGAGGTGCTGCTTCGAGGTACCACGCCTGTTTTAATCGGTGGTGACTTCAACGCTAAGCATCCTTCATGGGGCTCTAGGATTATGTGCGCTCGCGGCGGAT
>CABFVZ010004678.1:0-11833 GCA_902151445.1 Timema monikensis | reverse complement strand
CTTGGTATGTCCGGAATGAGACTCTTCATCGTGACCTGGATATGCCTACCATCAAGGACCACTTCCGGAAACTGGCGCAGTCCTTCTACGCCAGACTTCCCGGTGCCACCAATCCTCTTATCCAGGGGCTTGGGAACTACGTCATCGACCCTGGTGGGTGCCATCGACGTCCCAAAGCCCTGCTCGGATAAGCGAGATGTGTCAACAGTGGTTTGGGAGGCTCTCACCCAGCCCCCCATAGAGTAGTGTCTCCGCACGTAACTCTAAAAAACCCTTAGTCGGTTTCTCAATTTCTTACCCCCACTTTTTACCCCAATATTACTATTATTATGTAATTTCTGTTTCTTGTTCCAGAACTTCGCGAAACGCGAACACCCGTTTTTAAATTTTTGCGAACCACACGGTGTGACCAATTGGTCGGTACGTGTTGGAACTTGCTCTCGTGCTCCCCTTCTGGAAGCATCGGAGCATGCCTGTGTCTGTGTCTGTCTGGCCGTGAGTAATATGTGTTAGGGTGACGTGTAGACGGCGTTGTTAAAGCAGGAAATACCACCACCGTCTTCCAGTTCTGGGGCTGTTATTGGCACGGACCACCCCTATCGAAAATAGCCGTCACGGGACCATGGAGACGCGCTATGAAGCGACCATTAGCTTGTGTAGAAAAGTTAAAGAATACCGGCTACCCGGTCTTAGAGATGGGGGTGTGTATGTTTAATGCGATAAAACTCACAAACAAGGACTTGAAACAATTTGTACTTCAGCACGAGGCATTACAGCAAGAAGCCCCTCATTCCCAGAGACGCATTCTTTGGCGGGTGTACAAATTGTATCAAGCTCTTCCACAAATCATACATTTCTTGTGGAGAGACAATCAAGTACTTAGATGTTTGTTCATTGTATCCTTACGTTTGCAAGTACAAAAAATACCCCGACGGCCACCCCAAAATTCACTTGGAACAAAATTGTCCGTCTATAGATCAAGTAGAAGGCATAGCCAAAGTTACAGTGACGCCTCCGCGGGATTTATTCATGCCCGTATTGTCTACACGGATGCACGACAAGTTAATGTTCATCTTGTGCAGGAAATGCGGGGAGGAGAAAAACCAAGGCGCGTGTCAGCACAACGACAAAAAAGATCTCTGGCTGACAGCCGTCTGAGTGATGACGAGATCCGGAAAGCCGTTGAGAAATGCTACACTGTTGAAACAGTAAACAAAGTGTGGGAGTACAATGTATCTGTTTACGATCGTCAGACACGTACTGGCGGGTTGTTTCACGGGTACATTGATACTTTTTGAAAATTAAATAAGAAGGCAGTGGATGGCCAGAGTGGTGTACCTCACAAGAGGAAAAGTTAGCTTATATTCAAAATTATGAGGAACGGGAAGGGGTAAAACTCGATTTCGGCTCTGTTTGTAAAAACTTTTGCATTATGGCCTAGGAGGGTGATGATATCCTTAAATTTTGATGCTTTAATTTGCTATAATAATTAAAAAAATTGGGCCATTGTGGTATCAACCTTGAATATGCGAGTCCTATCGCCCCCGCATTTTGTGCAATAATGGTCGATTGCATCAATTTGAACGCAGACCTTGCAACACGTCCGAATGACACATAGGTTAGATTCGTGCCAGTACGTGGCGGCCGCACCTTGAAGTGTTTCTTGCTTACATTCAAAATCATAAAATACAAACATGAAATTACTCTTTTCCAGTGACGGCTTGGCTGGGGCCTGCTTCATATAACAGAAATTACCAAAAGGACGATATGAATTTCATACTCTACAAAATGACTCATAACACCTATTTGAATATTCTGCTCTTTCCAAATTGAAAAATTGCCCGCATACCTCGCAAACCTTTTTGACGTCACAGACCGACCTGTGACCTCTGCAAAAACCGGGACGTTTATGGCTATCAAAACACGTCTGGTTTGTGAACCAACGCTCACAGTATTTACAGACAACAGATCGGCCTCCGCTACAAACCGCTTTAGCGTAGTACTTCTTGCACGTGGATTCGCATTTGTGCCCGTTCTTATGATCAAGCGGCACATAACATTCGCGGCAAAATTACGAGCATTTAAACGCGGCTCTCAAGGATGTTATGACATCAAAATGGTTTTGCTTGTCGTTGTGAAAATACAAATCAAGGTAGCCTTTAAAGGAATGTTCGGGAGGAGTAGGCCCCACATATAGGACCGGTCTCCCCCGACGCTCCCTAAACACTGTGATTTTGTATTCGGAGAGGTATGTTTGAAATTGTTTCAGTTCAGTTATTCCACCACCTTTCGAAAGATTCACACGGGCATCACGGCCTAGATTCTCTGCTTTGAGTTTTTGAATAGGACGGCTAATTTTGTTTTATTTAAATGTGTTCACATCCATGCATCCTGGTTCTCTTTTATTGTCACATATAGCTTTGGCGACAACCAATGCACGGGCAAGGCAAAGTTTGTCGCCATTTTAAATCGTAATGATCCTTCTGTTTTTACGGCTATATGTGCTAGAGGGAGAGAGTTTATCACAATAACGTACACTCCCGCGAGGCTCCTGAAAATGGCTGATTTTAATGTACAGTGGTGCTGTACTCAAAAACAAACTATTACTTACGTTATCAAGCACGGCTCGAGCGTCTATCTGCTCGCCTAAATGAGACATATACAGGGTTCAACTTAGAGGCCGTGCTATTCAAAAGTAAGCCGACATGTTCATCGGCGCTTACGCCATGGTCCTTCAACTGATTGAGCAAATTAGTTATTTGTTCTTCAAGCCAGCTTAATGCGTCACGATCGCTTGCTAGAGCACCAAGATGTACGATAATTTCTCTACCAGTATAAAAGAAACGCCTCAATTGTTTAATTCTCTCTTCGAAGTTCCGAAGAGTCACTCTATTTGACAGGGCCCCACCTACCTGGTTTACCGGGCCACTAAATCCCGATTGCGGGGCCGAAGACGGTCCCGCTGTCGCCGCCACCCGCACCGCAGCTTGGGCTCGAGCACCGTGTCCCTGGTTCGGAGGCGGTGCTTCTGCGTTATGGTAAGGGGATTAGTTATCAGTGGCGGTGGGAGGATGGTGTCTTCATTTCCCGCCTCCATTTGAACTACAACACAAAAGCACGTGTCAAAGTAAGCACTTTAAATAAAATTGTTCCGAACATATGCGTATTTTTTTCTCTTTTAAATGTATAATACTTTTCAATTTCAATCTACTTTCGGTATTAAAATAATGTTACAATTTTCCCTAAACATAATTGTATTAACGGATACCAACATTCACAAAGCGTGTGTAATAAATACACTCGAACCTTAGTACAGCTACCAGGGCAGTTAATTTATCACTATGAGGGGTTAATCCTACATTTTCATCTATGTCGATAATCAAACCCGGTAGCCTTCGTCAAGTGTGTGTAATAAATACACTCGAACCTTACTACAACTACAAATACAGTCCAGTGCAGCTAATTTATCACTATGAAGGGTTAAACCTACGTTTTCATCTATACCGAGAATCAAACCCGGGACCTTTCTCAAAGTGTATGTAATAATTACACTTGAACCCTAGTACAACTACAAAATACAGTCCAGTGCAGTTAATTTAACACTATGAAGGCTTAACGCTACATTTTCACTCATGTAGGGAATCGAACTCGGGACCTTTCACAAAGTGTGTTTAATAAATACACGTTAACTCTAGTACAAATACACAATACAGTCCGGTGCAGTTATTTTAACACTATGAAGGGTTAAACCTACATTTTCACCCATGTAGGGAATCGAACCTTGGACCTTTCACAAAGTATGTGTAATAAATACACTTTAACCCTAGTACAAATACAAAATACAGTCCGGGGCAGTTAATTTAACACTACATTGTCCCGCAGGCCCTCATCCAACCCATATGGATCCCTGTAGTCTGAAATTAAATAAATACATATTATTTACCATTTAGAGGAATTAAAAAAACCCTGACACGTCTATTGTAGGCCGCTAATAGCCCATGGACCAGTCGTTTTCCGCGAAGCAAATCCCGTCTTCGGTAAAATACAACAACGGGTCCAGGCTATTGGGACCCACAAGTTGAGCCGCCTCGCCAAACGTCTTGGGTTCGTCATCTAATAAAGAAGAAAAGAATACAACTGTACACCAAAGATGTAATTAGCAAAATAGAAACCATTAAAATATACAAAACGATTTTAAAACATACCTGAATTTATCCAATTTTTCAGCTCGTCGAAACTCATCTTGATGCTTGTTTGGCGCAATCACAAATTGAAATGACCGACTGTAATGATTTTGAGGTCTATTTATACCCGCCTTAAAGGGCTTGCCGTCTGTAATGGCCGAGGTTGTGCAATACACATCCGTGATTGCGCAATGCGTATCAGATACTTGTAAGTCCCGTTATTTGTTATAAATCTTCTAACAGCCGCTGAGGAAGGACGTGCTGGGTGGACGCTCTGGCAGAGGTTGCGCAATACGCATCTGCACTTTCCCAATGTGTATCAGATCCTTGTAAGTCCCGTTATTCGTCATAAGTCTTCTAGCAGCCGCTGAGGAAGGACGTGCTGGGTGGACGGACGCTCTGGCTAGAGGTTTTGCAATACGCATCTGCACTTGCCCACTGTGTATCAGATCCTTGTAAGTCCCGTTATTCGTCATAAATCTTCTAGCAGCCGATGAGGATGGACGTACTGGGTCGCCACTCTGCTATGCCTGTTCGTGCAAATGTGGATACACTTTGGCGCAGAATGAGTAGCAAATGTGGGTACACAAAACCTCGTTTTTTGGACATTAGCTCTGCTCGTGCAAATGCGGGTACAGTACAAAATATACATACTCTCGCTTGGGTGAACAAGGGTGGGGGTTTTTCATGCAAACGCTGACACATTTGATCCTTACTCATCCCTACTACACTAGCGTAAACCACCAATCGGGTGGTATGACACTGTGCACCCCTCCAGCGAAAGCGGGTCTAGTTCGAATCCCTCTATTGGCAAGGTCAACAAACGCTAATTTCACCTTTCAAACCCTGGGCTAATGTGGGTACAGAACAAAATAAATACTTTTGCGAGCAGTGTGTGTATGTGTGTGTGTTTTTTTATTTCATGGTCTATCGCTTTTTACAGAACTTTATATTTGCCAAAGGTCCCAATCTCTTGTCAATCAGGAGCTCTGTGGTAAACTGTTGATCTTAGTTCAAATCTTATACCAAAAGATGGCGGTAGCATCCAGAAACACGTTCTGCTAGCATGCACCTTTCTCGAAATTATCGGGAAGCGGGTATTTTAGTTCATGTGTATCACAAACTGATTTTTGAACTATGGATGATTGCTTTTCACTAGCATACTAATGAAATTGTCAAGTAATTTTTTTGTGTTTACGGGTAGAAGCTCTGCTATGTCTGTTCATGCAAATGTGGGTACACTTTGACTCAGAAAAAATGGATATCAAGTGTGGGTACACAAGGGTTGTGGGTACCCCATGGCGTAGAATTAATAAGTCCTGTTTAGCAAATGGTGGATGGACGCAAACCTACTTGATTATTACTGGCTTATTTCTAGACAAATTAAAACTATCTGGTAAATACTCTCACGAAAATCAGCACTTATTTCACTTTTGCATGAAAAGCATAGTACGAGTGTCAGCTCCAGTGTTGCTTTTAGCTAACAGGTAGCGTGGCAATCTCTAAATCACCAAATTGCCGCTCTGCTAGCTTTGGCTTCCTTGTTCGCTGGCTGCTCTTGTATCAATGCCATATAATGGTATATTCCAAAACTTCGCAAAGACAAGTCAACGTCTCGGTAATGGGGTCGTCAGCTCACTTGAAGTACATGACTTTCACAGGGGTGTGGGATGGAGTGGGTCATTACCGCTCAGGGATTTCCCGCGCTCAGATGTTTAAATTTGATATTTCCGAGTCCATGAACTTTGGGGTTGGTGGGTGGAAAAAGAGAAAGAAAAGTAGAAGAGGGTGGCATGACGAGCTGGGAAGTGGAAGACAGTCCAGGGAGCAGTTGTTCATTCTTCGTCCCGCCGTCGTCAGAGCTTCGTGCAGCCCTCATGCCGAAACGTCATGGACCTTATGCTAATAAACAAATAAAAACACTACAACGCCCCAATCCTAACCAATAATTATCAATAATCAATTAACAATCATTAATATTTAATTAACATCATTAATAATTAATCATCAAGAACCAACATGTCCGGGGTGGTAGGCGAGGGGATTGTAGGGGACGGGGTTATAGGTGAGAAAATTTCGTAATCACATGGGAAAAGAGGTCAGGAGGGGGGTTAGGAGGAGGGGAGGGGGTTAGGAGAAGGGGTGAAAATCAACAGCCAATCAGAGCGAGGAGGCGTGGTCACGTGACCAATTTCAACCAGTTACGGAGATGTACCCATACGCCGTACTAGACTACTTACCTTCCTTACTCTCTTTGGTTTACTCTGCGCACAGAAAGGAAACGTCAGACAGCCTTACGGGAGTTTCGCTGCGTTCCTTGAGCCAGCTTTAGTCCTTGGGCACAGGGGATTGCTAGTTGCTGTCCTAATTGATAACAGCACTCCCTCCAAATGGTTGGTTGTAATGGTTACAAGCTGGATGGGAGCAATCACAACCCTCCAACTCTCCCTCTTACCCCCTTCCAATGAACACATCTTTTTTAAACAATTAACTAACTATGCAATGGTATTTAAAGATTGTTTACAACTAGATAATTTACAAGCATTCGCTTTACGCTCGGAAAAAAAGGGGGGCGTTGTAATATACGTTTTCTTTGTCATTTGCAATCTGAGTTAGATCATATTGGGGAGAGGGCGGGTTGGTTTTTCTGAAGGGAACTGGGGCTGCTAGCATAACTTGGCTTTGTGAAAGCTAATTTGTTAACACTAGAAGGAAAGTTTTGTCCTCGAATAAAACTATCTTTAGAGTTATTTGCTTTTAAAACATGCTTTCTTGATAGCAATTTTTTACTTGGGACTGAACGTAGAGACCTCCGTGTTGAAATACTTAAGCTCTCCCAAGGAGCGAAGCCTCAAAGCTGTGGGTTTGATGTATACTTTGTCTGTGACCTTGGATATAACTTTTTACATTTATATAACTAGAATAAATATTGCTGTAAACATACTTTCACCCACCTCGGTGGCTTAGTTAGCTAAAGCGCTAGTTTCGTGTTGAGCAAGCCTGCTGAGGACGGGAGATTGAGGTTCGAATCTCGTTCGGGTGAACTTGGGGTGGTTATGCTTAAATGGTTTTCCACTCTCCTCCCACGCAAATGCGGGTTCACTTCCTCTAAATCCAACCTTCCCAATTCCTAATTAGTACTTAAGCGTATAACCCGAACGATAGTAAGACGTGGTGCTAAAAAAACACTTTAACATGAAACGAATTCATAATATTAGTGACACATGCTACAATCATATAGATTTGTACTTTGTTGAGATACTTATTATTCCGCAGTCGATAAAATTGTGTGAACACTCTAAATGACCATAAAATTATGTACAAACTATCATTTTCACTTAAATTTAATCAAGTATAAACTATTTTATCATTTACAATGAAATCAGCTTATTGGTATACTGATGATACACTCGGCAACCAAACTCAAAAAAACAGAATTACACTTAGCTCGTTTTTCAAATATGATAATTATAACTAGGGAGTGGATTCTTAGGTACCAAACAATGTTTAAGATAGGCAAATAGGCATTAAAAATATGAATTGTAGGTACCAGAATAGGCACATAAAGAAAAAAAGCATTACAATAGGCAATGTAAACTTGATTCTACTACTTACTATCTTATTACCTACAGCCAATCCACATTAGTCTATTTTTTTAGCACTCTGTCTCACTACTAGCTTGGGCTATGCGTATATGTTGTACTCATTACTCTAATATGTTATCAGTTAGGAAGGTGGGATTTAAAAAAAAAGTATATCTCCACTTGCGTAGAGGGGGAGTGAAAAACCATTTAGTAAAAACAAAAAGAACACCAGATCGAGATTCGGATCTTGATCTCCTTTCATTGGTAGTCCAATCTACTGCGAGAGTGACGCATTAGCCCATTCGACCACCGAAGCGGTTCAAATGCTGTTAATCACTAGACACTTTTCTAGATTTTCAGTAGTGAAATGGGTTATATTTTCAGATAGTGTATTTTTATCTTTTGAAAAAGCCTAGTTATACTTTAAACGATGTCAAGGGACAAAATTTCAAATCTGCCTTTTCCGAAGATGTTGAACTTTTCTCCTGCAACGGCATGCTAATTCCTCCCAAGATGTCTGCCACTGCTCCCAGTGTCCTCTCAAGATGTCTGCCATTGCTCCCACTGTCCTCCCAAGATGTCTGCCATTGCTCCCACTGTCCTCCCAAGATGTCTGCCATTGCTCCCACTGTCCTCCCAATATGTCTACTACTGCTCCCACTGTCAACCTAAGATGTCTGCCACTGCTCCCACTGTCAACCTAAGATGTCTGCCACTGCTCCCATTGTCATCCCAAGATGTCTGCCACTACTCCCATTGTCATCCCAAGATGTCTGCCACTGCTCCCATTGTCATCCCAAGATGTCTGCCACTACTCCCACTGTCCTCCCAAGATGTCTGCCACTGCTCCCATTGCCATCCCAAGATGTCTGCCACTGCTCCCACTGTCCTCCCAAGATGTCTTCCACTGCTCCCATTGTCCTCCACCCAATTTACACTCACTAGAAGCTACTCAACAAGTGTCGATTTTCAAACCTACTCCAAACAAGTAGGCCTATGCCACAACTTACCATTTATAAGAATCCATAACGTATGAGAAAGAGAGGTCAAAGCTGAAATATACGCTTTAAGGGACTTATTAATAAAATAGGCAAACATCAACAGAATTGGCAATTATAGGAACTATAAAATTAACATATTGTACTCGTAATAATATATCAACTGCCTATGTTTTACAATCAAGGGGGGGGAAGTCACATAGGCAAAATCCGTTACCTACTTTTGACGGAGGAAGTGGAAGGGAGAATAATAACTCATGGAAAAGGAACTTTCTTGCCCTTCGTGACTACACGTAAACGTATCCATTGAACTCGATAAACCTTTTGTTAGTGATGCCAATTAACTCTCATAGCTTTTTTTAAACTTATTATTTTTAATACTTTGGGTTTTACTGACCTTTAGTGCTATGCGCAACTTATACTATTTTAACAACACTAGATTAGAGGTATGACTTTTAAGGAAATATACGAGCGTTTACCAATCTAGAAGATGATAAAAGCATATTGAAGATCAACCCTGTGGCCTCCTTGCTCGAAGCAGACCATTCCAGTTTTACACTAATCTCTTTACATAATTTCAACAAAAACCCAATTTCAATACTGTACTTCATGATAACACATTCATTATTGTAAACAATCTATTTCACTTTGAACCCTTACTACAAAATTAAGTGTTTTTGGTACCATATCCTAATACCCTACGGGTTATCCGTACAAATAGTTTATAATAATGTGCATGTTATATTTATGTACATTTTACTATCTACTAACTCTTTTCTAGCCAAAACACATTGGTCATATATGATCACTGATCAGATACCTCAACTTTGGTGTCAAGTTCTTTATCATTTGTGTATCAAAATTCACCATTGTTTAAATAATAAATTCCTTACGTAAATGCCAGGGGCTAGGACTCTGCACTTCATAGTTGGCATACCATATAGCCATACAGGTAGTAAGATGAGTTTGGTTTTGTTGGTGTGTATCTACTGTCCCGAAGATCAATACGGGCGCGAGTAAAGAGGTTGCCGCTGTCAAAGCGCAGGTGCTTGTTGTGTTCAATGCGCAGGTACCACTGCCGTTGCAGCTCATCATGGTTTTCGATAAACAATCGTGGTGGAATATGTTAGGTGACTCTTACTTTGTTGCCTGTTAGCTGTCAACTGAATTTGCAAGTATTAACCTGTTGCTAGCTTTATTTTCATTTTATCTAGGATGTAAACAAGACGATATGTAACATCAAGGTATGTACTAAATACTTTCTTTAACCCTCTGCATTTACATGCTCACATTATATTAGATAAGAAATTGTGGTTACAAAATTCAAATGGCCAGTTTTATAAATTTTTCGAGATAAAAGGGTGGTTTTTCAGTTGAAATATCTACTTTTTACCAATAACTGTATTATCATACTATCATTATGAATATACAATACGAAATTGTATTCGTTTGGTTCCTTTTACTATATATTTATAAACTATTTCACAGTGCCATTGTTAAACTTATAAAATTAATATTAATGCTAGTAGTAATCATATTTACATTACCGCTTTATCCTCATTTTATAATAATGTGACAACATAACAGACTCACCTTATTGGAAACACTTGCTTTTGTTTATCCGTGTTGAATTTGAACAATAATGTATTTACTTATGACAGACACTCCGTGCACGTAAAGTGTTGAAGGGTTCTAGGGCGTAGGCACCCCAAAATCGTCACAGCGAGTTCAAGGCAGTAATAACACCATTATGCCAAGCTATTACAAAAGATAGGTATTGATCCGACCTACCTTTGAGCACTACAATACCTTCCAAATGCCAATATTTCTAGACAATTTACTGTCGTATGAGCTCGTGACTCGGAATACACAGCCAGATCACTTCATTCGAGGTGAATAAATAACTACGTGCATGATTTTGTTTTTTAGTGAAACTTTTTGAAACATTATTGAATTTTTTAGGGTATTGACATAGGATTAATTACATCATATGTTTGAAATACTTTGTGTGATTGTCAATTATACGAAAATACATCTACACAAGTTATACATAGAGGTAAATGTGAAACAAGTTTTGGGAGCTGTATAATTTTTGTAAATTGTGAGATAAACAATAAATATATATATATATATGTATATGTAAAGCGTGTTTAATATTTGGGACAAATAGAGATATTAAAAGAAACTACCCGTGCATAACCACATTTAAGTGCTAGTTAGAAATTTGTTTGCACTATGTAGAATTTTCAAGGGCCAACGAACTACATTATACAAAGCTTACCAACAAATGGCTTGGTAACTAATAGGTTCACTTCCTCTCATATAATTATTCACTGGAAACAACTAGCCGTAGATTACCTTCAAAGTAGTCTTAAACTAAATTAAAATCCATTTTATTCTTTCTTGGAAAACAGTTATATAGAAAGGTGCATTCAGTGAATTTAACATTTTGTCTTACGATACAAATAAGTTATGACGTCTCGCTATATAACTTAAAACTATCTGTTTTAGCCACCAAAACAAATAAACGTATTTGTAAGTAATGTTTTCTTTATCCAGTTTCATATACTCTTCACCTTACCACAGAATTGAGTCAATTTTCATTAAACGTCGTTGAAAACGAGCTAATTTAACGTTTTACTTGTATAAAAAATGTTTGGCAAAATGTAAGGTTGATTCTTATATAGTGTGTTAAATAACAAATCATTATTTTAATATTTAGAAATAGCCAAACGCCTGTATACTGCTAGACAACAAACTGGCCTACAAGCTATAAAAGATATTTGCAAGGCATGGTGGGTCAAGTGACACACGACTTGGACCAACTGCTGGACAACCTCACATATAGGAGGACAAAGGGACAGACAGCTGATACGAGAGGAGTAGACAAACTACGAGATGGATCCAGTTCAAGAGTGACTCAAGTGACAAACAAGTTAAAACAATAGAACCAAAGTGATCATCAAAGGCGTAGAAAGGTGGGGGTCAGGAGGGTCCGGATCCTCTTTGAAATTGTTGCCCCCCTTTACTTAGATTTGATGAACCCCTCAAATGGTGGGGTCCACTT
>CABFVZ010004677.1:7358-38048 GCA_902151445.1 Timema monikensis | reverse complement strand
GGTGGGGGGACGGACCATGTGTGTGTGAGGTGGTGGGGGGACGGACCATGTGTGTGTGAGGTGGTGGGGGGACTGACCATGATGCAGACGTTGAACTTCTTGAGCAGGACCGGTGTGATGGTCTTGATCAGACTCAGCTGACAGTTCTTCATGTCCAAGATGATGTGCTCTCCAAGACAGAAACAGCTTCTGAGTCTGACGTCACAGGTCATCAGCATGACCTTGAACATGAGGTTGGTGTCGTACTGCGAGGGGTGGGTGCCCGTGAACCTGGAGATGCAGATCCTCATGCGATCCTCGGTCAGGGCAGGCATCGTCACAAACTGCCTGAGAGGTAGAGTTAGTTGAAACATAGTAATGGTTTGTCACTTTGATTTTTATATCCTCTCCCCACTTTAATGCAGGTACCTTTCTTCTATAATTACACTCCTCATCCTGGTCTCTATATTGCCGTTACATACCATAGTGTTCAGAAAATAAATACAGACTAGCTCAAAATATCAAGACTTAGTATCATTCATAATTTTTCAGATTCTAAATTTAGTATTTATTTTTCCTAGGGAATTTTAAGAACTAAATAGTAAGTAATAAACCCTTGTCCATCTTTTAAATACAGTTGTTATATAACTGAATACAATAACAAGAAAAGGAATACTCATCAAATCAAACAACCAGTAGTACACACTAAACAAACTACAAATTTAAATCGCGCTCTTAACTAAACACATTGTTGAGCAAACAAACCAAGCTCCAATGGGAATATTTTTAAATATTGAAATTAAACAAATTAATGTTATAGTATTTCTCGAACCTACCTTCTTTCTTATGTTACCCTATTACTAGAGGATCACAGGGAACCAGCCGGGTTATTAGTACATGGGAAACCTTAAAGTTTCTTGGACACTTTTATTTTGATTTTATTGACCACTTTAGAGACTTGATAGTTTATTGAAAGTAACAAAATATTCTCCTATTATTATGTTTGGCTGAGTCCTTGAGTCTCAATTGACGAGATGCACCTGACTCACTGCAGCCAGGTAGGAGGGGGAGGGGAGGGGGGAGCATCAGGGGCTTAGTTTCACTGATTAATTAAGAGAGGCCCCATTGGTTTTTGCCGAGGGAACATTTGAACATTTTAGTACTGCAAAATGCAAATGCATCAAAATACAATAATATCCAAAATAATTTAAAATGTCTAAAAACGGTCATTTTTCTGCAATTATTATAGCTATACAGTTTTTATGAACAAGATGCTTGTAAACACATTTAAAAAAATGCATACTGTTAGAATATACAAACATGCAAGCTTAAATAAATTGTATTTTGAGAATTTGATTTATAAAATTATTTAATGAGCTAAAATCTGAAAATTCAAATAAGCAACTTGCAGTAACTGTGAACTCACAAAATCACTTTAGTCTCATGTTAATTTTCCTTGGCTTCATAGAAAGTTCATTGAGAGCTTCATCCTCCCCATTTTCTCCACATGGGTCCGTAACTGACACCTCTGGATGTATGTACATGAAGCTCATTAAGTCTGTCTTCATTTGTAGAGTTCCTCAGGTATGATGAGGAAGGTGGGTAGTGAGGTCTGGGGGTGGGGTTCAACCCCTCTTTGGCTGCACCAGTGGTGCTCGGGTAGGCCTATAGCTCGAGCTTTGTTTCTCAAAGTAACTTCCTTACGTCACAGACCACTCCTATTTGAAACGGATCTAACGTAAGAATGTGTTTTAAATCTCAGCCTCCTGATTAGTTGGACAGTGACATCATACGATACAGAGGAGAACCCGGAGATTTCTTCAAACGCAACAAACCTGCAACATCAGCCTTTTCTTTTTGTCAGTTCACTGTCCAATTCACCAAGCAAGCGCATTTATTATAAAATAAAGTGTATTCGCTTTCAAAGTACCTGAAGGGCTTAACTATGTTAAAATGAAAAATGAATACAGTCAACTCTCGATTCTACGACCTTTCGCGGTTCCCTGGAAAAGGGTCATTATTTCGAAGGGGTCGTTATTGGAATTTTAACAGATTTTGTTCCACCCCTGACATTCATACGAAAAAATGGCATTTTTTAGACAACAACTAGCGTGGGTCATCAAAAATCGTTCACAAAATCCAACCAAAAACGTACCCAAATCAAAATAACAATGTTAAACAATAGCATGGGTCGTCAAAAATTGTTCACAAAATCAAACCAAAATAGTAACCAAATCGATACGAGACAGAGGTTATAGAGTTCCTCAGGTATGATCTCAACAGCTTTGGGGACGAGACAGAGGTTGTAGAGTCCCTCAGGTATGATCTTAACAGCTTTAGGGACGAGATAGAGGTTATAGAGTTCCTCAGGTATGATCTCAACAGCTTTGGGGACGAGACAGAGGTTATAGACTTCCTCAGGTATGATCTCAACAGCTTTAGGATGAGATAGAGGTTATAGAGTTCCTCTGGTATGATCTCAACAGCTTTAGGGACGAGATAGAGGTTATAGAGTTCATCAGGTATGATCTCAACAGCTTTAGGGACGAGATAGAGGTTATAGAGTTCCTCTGGTATGATCTCAACAGCTTTAGGGACGAGATAGAGGTTATAGAGTTCATCAGGTATGATCTAAACAGCTTTAGGGACGAGACAGAGGTTATAGAGTCCCTCAGATATGATCTCAACAGCTTTAGGGACGAGACAAAGGTTATAGAGTTCCTCTGGTATGATCTCAACAGATTTAGGGACGAGACAGAGGTTATAGAGTCCCTCAGGTATGATCTCAACACCTTTAGGGACGAGACAGAGGTTATAGAGTTCCTCAGGTATGATCTCAACAGCTTTAGGGACGGGACAGAGGTTGTAGAGTTCCTCAGGTATGATCTCAACAGCTTTAGGGACGAGACAGAGGTTATAGAGTCCCTCAGGTATGATCTCAACAGCTTTAGGGACGAGACAGAGGTTAAAGAGTCCCTCAGGTATGATCTCAACAGCTTTAGGGACGAGACAGAGGTTATAGAGTCCCTCAGGTATGATCTCAACAGCTTTAGGGACGGGACAGAGTGTTCATTTGTGCACGATGTTACGGGAAGTGTAGCCATTATTACGAGAAGTTAATAAATGACAGGAAATAGATTCACATTACACAAAGAAAGGTCTTCAATGGCATTTCAGGGTCTTTATCGGATGACTTCATGTACTGGTGCCTCAGTTCAATATTGTTGGGCTCGGGGATATCGTGAAACTGAGCCACTTCCTCAACATCACCACATCACCACATCACCACATCACTTGGTTCACTCTGAGAAACAAGTGATTGAAATGATTGCAACGTGTTTTTGTGAGTGACAACAGAAGTTATAAATTCATCCAAGAATGGTATGAAACTCGCTATTGTAAAGTAATCTTCTGGGCTCTGAGTGGGAACATTTGTTCTGTTACTCTGGAGACCAAGAGTTCGAGGAACACTTAGTTCATTGTAGATACCTTCATCAGTTTGGTACAAGGCAGAAACATTTGCTTCAGCGTCCTCTCTCTCTCATCTTCTAGAGTGAGATTTTCACATTCATTGCAGACTGAACTACTAAGTTGAGGTATATGTTTACAGTTTGTAGATATTTGCTGAGAGGAAGTGTTAACTTAAACAAACTAAAAACATCGTTCTGCGAGGTACGCGCGAGTAGGTGGGCCTTGCGGGGGGGTTTCACATACTCACATGTACTTCATGGCCTGCTGCATGTGTCGACTGGTAGGGTCTCTATCTGTCAGGAACTCGGGGGTCAATGTCCTCATCGTGTAATACATGTCTATAACTTGTTTGGCCAGCTCCATACTCGTCTTGCGCCGGAACCAAATACGGCACAGGAGCTCCGGATCTGAGCAGGAGAACATGTATTCAAGAGGTGGTTGAAACCAGAAGATAACACTGACTAGGCCTGTGCAGCACAAGAGCAGTCAGTATACCTACTTGCTAGAGATAGGTTGTTATGTTCACCTGATACTACAGGAAGATGTAGGTAATACAACAGCTGTATGTTCACCTGATACTACAGGAAGATGTAGGTAATACAACAGCTGTATGTTCACCTGATACTTTAGGAAGATGGGGCTGTAGTCTCATCCACTCCTGCAGATGTTCCACAGCGTTGATGATGGTCTGAGGTTTGAGCCCGAAAGAGTCCAGGATGTATTGAACATCCTCCTCCGTGGCCCTCAGCAGGGGTTCCTCAGAACGCTACACACACATCCTCACCATGTTAGCACCCTGCGTCTCAGGGGTTGGAGGGGACAGCAGGTTGAGGGCAGAATGTTTACAGGTTTCATAACAGAAAAAACGTTTCTGGACAAAATAGATCAAATAGAGCTCCAGTAGAGAAGTTAAGTTTAATGTTATTCACTTGGTAATATCAACAGTTGTTGAATATTTGTCGTGAGCAAAGTGTGGTGAAGTCCACCATAGGCTTCTCAAGACAGATACTAAACAACTGTTGATATTATGAAATTACCAACTGTCGAAAATTAAAATAAATATATCTACTGGGGCGATATTATATTTATTTTGGTCAAAAACTAGGAAAATATACATAGATACTAGGCTTGGTAAATAAACAATATTTCATAATTCTAAGTTGATACCAATTTTGGGACGATTTAGCCCGTTGGTTTCGTTTTATTGGTTTTGGTAAGCGTTGCTTTTTAGCCGTGTTCAATAAACACGAAAAATTAATATAATCTTTAGAAAAGTTCTATGTAAAAAACTGCAGTACTCATAAGACATATGATTATATCTAATAATATTATATTTTTATATAACTTTGTAATTATAAATTCGACCCCACTAATAAAATTAACGAGTAGAGTTAGACTACGAAAAACAAATTAATAATTCTTAATAACGACATTGAGACAAAATGAGATAAAACCAATTATCTGGGTATAAAAAGAACTGTAGTTACATATCATTAAAAATGATGTATTTCTAACACTTTCAAAACTGCTTGTACATTAAAAATAATTAGTATCTAAAATATTATAACTATCTGGTTATCCTGTATTATGTTTAAATACTGGTTTAGCCACATCTAGATATCATATTGTGAAAATGGAAATATAATACCGGGACGCGGGAATCGAACCCGGGACACAGCCGAGCTACTAGATCAGAATCCACTCTACAGATGTCTATTCCCACACATAGATCTCAACATAGGCTCGTTCTCTGTCCTGGCCTCACAGGCTGGGAACAAACTAGATAACTCTACTCGTCATCTAACATCTAGACTCAGTCATCTATCATCTAGACTCAGTCATCTATCATCTAGACTCAGTCATCTATCATCTAGACTCAGTCATCTATCATCTAGACTCAGTCATCTATCATCTAGACTCCCCTTCAAGCCTGAAGTCACACAATATATCTTGTCTAATAAGATAAAGGTGACCTGGTGGTCTAGGGGTAAGGTGTCAGACTTCTGTGCTGGGGTCCGGGGTTCAATCCTCGGTCCCGGCACAGATTTATCTGATTACCAAACCCTTCCTTCACCTCTGACAAGACATCTTGTGAATGCGGGGAATGCCAGGCCTCCACCGTGGTTCGGATTCCACGTTAAACTGTAGGTCCTCCATTTCATCTCACAATCACCCTACCATTACACATTAGCGTAAGTGCGTATAACCCGAACGGGTAGTAAGACGCGGTGCTAATAATAATAGTAAAATAAACTGAGTGCTTGAAACTACTTGAGCTTTAAATGAGTGTGTAAATGTTTTTATACTTATTTGAATATTTCTTTATTAAATTGTATTTCAATAAATGTAATAGTGTATGTTGTATTCAAAACTGGTCAAGTGGAAGAGAAGGCTAACGCCTTAACTTCACAGGATAAATAAAGATTATTATTATTATTATTAATATGTCCAGGTGTCATTTTTCGATTTTCAGAATATAAAATAGCAAGTTTGATCCCTTTAAACTCGTGAATTGTAACGATTTGAAATAAACTAATTACTGTTTTTGTACCTTACAACTAACTATACACTTGTTAAAATAGTGCAGTAAAATGTTGATGGTTGAATGACCGTTTTAAAATGGAGCCAGCGAGGTCTACTGTTCACAGAACTAATAATAATATTAATAACAACACCTATCCAATGCTAACATCAGCAAACATAGTTGAAAGTTAATTGGAAAACATGTCACTCCCAGAGAAATCGAGAAAGCGAGAGTTTATCACACAAAGAGAACAAAACAAAAAGAGTTCTCGCGCGTAATAGCTCCTTTCCTGCCAAACAGGTTAACCGTGAGGCAGGTCATGGTTTCCTAGGGTGGCCCGAGGCGATGGAGGACCGGTTTGAGAGTAGCACTGCAATGGTGCTTGTGTGACGTCATCAAGAGCCCGGATAGACCAGATCCCAATTTCACTGGCGCCAAGTTGAGAACCGCTTAGGTTCGTTTCCTCGTTTGAGTACTCTCTCATTTCCCGGCTAATGTGTAATGGTAGGGTGATTGTGAGATGAAATGGAGGACCTACAGTTTAACGTGGAATCCGAACCACGGTGGAGGCCTGGCATTCCACACATTCACAAGTTGTGATTAATACACGTCTTGTCAGAGGTGAAGGAAGGGTTTGGAAATCAGATAGATCTGTGCCGAGACCGAGGATTGAACCCCGGACCACCAGCTCAGAAGGCTAACATCTTACCCCTGGACCGCCAGGTTAGCTACACGACTAAATAAAAGACTGCTTCAATAGACACGCTTAGTTTAAACATCTGCTAGTAAATATCAATCGCCCTTCAGTATCTGGCAACAGCTGACTTAAAACATTGCTTTTTTAAATGAATCAACATGGCAGATATTCAACAACTGTTGATACCACCAAGTGTGGAAATTTAAACTAAACGTTATCTAATGGATACATATTTTATTATTTGTTTTGGACAAAACTGTTTTTTCCTATAGCCTACGTTCTCTTCAGCCTTAAAAAATACAAATCAGTTTTTTACGGTCAACACTGCTAGCATTTTACACTTTTATTAATGTTATTTTATATGTATTGATAATATTCATCAAAAGTGACAGCTGCATATCACATGAATGGACGTATGAATATATGAAAGTAGATCTAGTAGCTGTTCTAGCTGTCTGATAAGGTCCTTTTCATGAAAATTGACTTGTAGATCGAATAGTTAATTCGGCGAGTCAATGTGACGTTAAGGATAGTCAGCTACGGAATGGTTCAACACGCACCAATGATGACAGAGTCTAGGACGTCTGGTTCGCAGTAACTGGATTGCCAGTAAAGGAGAAGATAAGGCTCAAATCTTGGTCAGGGGAATTAGGAGTGATAGCTAATTGGCTTTACCACCTTCTTTTCACGCCACTATTCGATAACAGAGACATCTAGTGGATAGTAGTTAAACTTTAATAGCGCTGATTAATTTTACTGGCGCTATTCACCCTCCTAATCCTGTAGGAACATGAAACCCTCGTTACTTCTAGTACTCACGATGTTGAGAGTGTAAGACATGACTAAGAGTGTCCTTGTCCTGGCGCAGTCCTGCTGTGGTGCACTGTACAGTCTCCTCTGATCGGGAGTCCTTAACTTCACCCTCGTCGTCCTGACACTGTCCCGCTGATTAAACTACGGCTCACAACTTACACACATACTCACCGGTGGTCACTTTCTCCTACTTTCACTTTCTTTCCCACCCCCCTCCTTTTTAAACAATAACGTAACGTCATGTTTCGTTCCTGCGGACTTGTATCACCGTTATATCGCGACAGGGGTCATCAGACAACGGGACTTCCTGGTAGAGACTCATATGATCATTGTTATTAAGACAAGCTCTCGGATTGAACCTGATTCACAGGCTAGGTTAGTATTCCAGCTTTACTCAACGGTGATCAGTGCACCAGACTGTACCTTAGTGCTCTCTACCGTGGCAGGACCCACATATACATACTTACAGTTCATACACACTCACTAGAACATACGGCCAGCTTTTAACACACATACTTACAGTCCGATTTTCATGGCAAGGGCCTTATCTAACAGCAATAAATGTCACCATATCTCTTTCACATTTTCATACGTTAAGCCTTGTGATATACCGACAGCAGTCTCTTTTATTATTATTATTATTATTATTAGCACCGCGTCTTACTACCCATTCGGGTTATACGCACTTACGCTTATGTGTAATGGTTGGGTGATTGTGAGATGGAATGAAGGACCTACAGCTTAACGTGGGATCCGAACCACGGTGGAGGCCTGGAATTCCTCACAATCACAAGATGTCTTGTCAGAGGTGAAGGAAGGGTTTGGTAATCAGATAAATCTGTGCCGGGACCGAGGATTGAACCCCGGCCGCCAGCACAGAAGTCTGACACCTTACCTTTAGACCGCCAGGTCACCTTCAGCAGTCTCTTTTCATAAATATTATTAATGCGTATAAAATAACAACAACAACAACAACAATAATAATAATAATAATAATAAAATGTAATCAATGTTGACAGCAAAAAAAAAGTATTTGATAAAAAGGATTTTCCTATGAAAATTGGACTGTAGAATATATTAAAAATAACCTAAAACTTACTCCCGTGGACAAACAGGGGTATTTTTTGAAAACCGTCCCGACATTCAACTTTCTTTTAACAGATTTGTATGAAAAATACATTTTTACTAATTTCTGGTTCATAGTAATGGCGTTAGATAAAATGTAATTTACATTTAAAGTATAATTTTGGTTAATTTGAATGAACAAACTTATAGGAAATACCTAAGGATTTAATTAAATAAACAAGATATACATTTCAATAAACGCCTTATAGTTAATCCCTTTGACTGGTGGCTACGTGTTGTAGGGCGTCAGACTCACAATAAACTGATCTACTGGTGATTGGAAGGTGGGAGATTTGAAACCTCACTCGGATGGATTGACGGTGGTTTATCACAAGTGATTGTTCTCTGACGGGAAGGCGGTCACTGGGTTGAGCTCATTTTACAGTTCTTTTCTTATCAGGTGTTGTAATGAAAGCACGTGTGGCTACAGTTAGGCCGCCATCATTGAATATCTTTATTTTTAACACGTGGCGAATGAATCCAAGAACATCTTGAAATGGTGAGTAGATACCAAAGCATCTTCTATTTAAATATATCCGTTTTGATTATATTCTTTAGGCTCAGCTATTATTTTTATGAGAATTTGTGATATAGACGTCCTTTACTATATTTTCTTGTAGACAGCATGGCAAGTGTATGTATATTTTATCCGACATCATCCAATGGCAAAGGGTATGCTCTAAAATATTTTATTCATAAATATGATAATGTTAATCCTCTTCTTTGATATCTGCTACAGTAATTACCAAAAGGCAATATCTTTTTGAACAACCACGTGTTTCAATTTAGGGAGACACGTGATTGTATCTGACTGCATCTAGTCAGGGAAAATAAACTTTGAGGTAGATTCCTTTTTTAAAGATGTTAATAATACTTCTTTCTTTCGTTTTTATTGTCGTAAGCTATCAACATATTGATATTTAATTGTATTGTAGGGAGTTCTTAGATTATATCAGTGAATAGGACTCTTTACTTGCAGACCATTTACATAGTTAAACTTTTTTAGAGGAACGTCCCCTCAAATTAAACTTGATTCAATCTATTAATAGTGTATTGAGTGAGGCAATCCTTGAAGAATTGTCTAAAACACAGTTTGTGGTGATATGGTTGGATGAAACAACGGATGTCAGCAACAATTCACAACTATCATCAGTTGTCCACTATGTAAATGAAAGCGGTAATGTGCAAGAACGCTTTCTGCACTTTGTTGACGTGAGTAAAGACAGATAAGCCACAGCTTTGTGTGAACATGTCCAAGTATCTAAATCTTTTAATTTTGGAGAAAAGTTAGTTGCTCAAATTTATGATGGTGCAGCTGTGATGTCAGGAAATTTCGGTGGATTGTAAAAGAAAGTACGTGAACGCTATCCACGAGCTTTATTTGTTCATTGTTACAGCAATCTGTGTCGTGTATTTCTTAGTGTCGCATCTTTTTCCAATCTCTCTCTGGCCTAGCAGATTTTTTTTCAAGCCCTAATAAAATTTATTGATAAAAAAATTGCCAAAGGTAGCACATACTCGTCGGAATTTTTCATCGCGACTTGTAAACACTGTGCATGATTTCAAAATGTGTTTGTTAAGTTTTTTTTTTAAATTCAAGCGACTGTGACAGTGACACAATTGTTCAATCTCAGGGATTTTTATTGTTTTTAAATAGTTTTTAAACAGGTTTCGTACATTAAATTTTCCCTATTTTGCATACCAAAATATGGATATTTCATATTGTTTTGAGAAAATTGTAGAAGTTAAAACCCTGATTCAAGAATTTAGGGACAATGTATTTGAAAAGTTGTGGGAAAAATCATCCCCTGAATTTCAACCAGATCAACAAAAAAAGAGACAGCATTTAAATGATGAGCCTAACCAACGCTTCAAACGGCTATTTAATGAAATTTGTGATCATCTTTTGATACAAATTACTGAAAGGTTTTCATCATTTCATGATTTATATTTCATTTCTCTTTTGGATCATACTAAATATAATACTTTTACTAATAAAAATACATTTTCTGAGGAGCATTTTAACATATTGAAAGAGGTCCTATCTTCGATTAAATGCGACTTAAAAATGAGTTTACTGTCTTACATATTTAGAAAGACTTTCAAGATATGTCTACAATGAAAATTGTTCCATATACGAGACTAAATGATTTAGACTCGGTAATGCCAGACGTGTATAAATTGACTCCCCTAATTTGGAAGATTCCGTCCACCACAGAAACTGTAGAGCGAACCTTTTCTGCTTTGAAAAGAATAAAAACATTTTGTAGATCAAAACAAGGTGAGGAAAGATTAACTGGACTTTCGATCATTTAAATTTAAAAAACTTCTTAAACAATTAAGAAAGAATATTCCTTTTGAAAATAAATTAACTGACCCCTTTATAATGAAATCCCACAGAATGCACTCCACTTTTAAATAAAATTGGACAAAAAACTATAATTTGTGTGTATATAAGTGATTTTCTTTGACAGTGACAGTTTTATTATGTTGATCTTGTAGCCTATATTCTAGTGTGGTGATATCAACAGACACTCTTCTAAAATAGTTTAATTTTGTTGATCTTGTAGCCTACATTCTAGTGTGGTGATATCAACAGACACTCTTCTAAGACAGTTTTATTATGTTGATCTTGTAGCCTACAGTCTAGTGTGGTGATATCAACAGACACTCTTCTAAGATAGTTTAATTTTGTTGATCTTGTAGCCTACATTTCTAGTGTGGTGATATCAACAGACACTCTTCTAAGACAGTTTTATTATGTTGATCTTGTAGCCTACAGTCTAGTGTGGTGATATCAACATACACTCTTCTAAGATAGTTTAATTTTGTTGATCTTGTAGCCTACATTCTAGTGTGGTGATATCAACAGACACTCTTCTAAAACAGGTGCCCCATCTAGCAGATAAAGTAAGAATCCTTACAGACAACTTAATTACAGTTAGAAAAAAAGTTTTCTATGACTCATAAATTAAAGGATGTCATAGGGGGAAGGAGGTGGATAATGTTGACCCCATCTCTTTATTTTCACTCTGTTGGACATGAAAAATAACATCTAAATACATTTTATTGGGACCCATTGTTTCATATTTTTCGTGGGGAGGGACCACCGAATGTTTCTCGCCAATACTAGAGAACAGCATATATGTTAAATTTATCAGAATACGCCACTGGATATTGCGTTCACAATTGATCAAGCATGTCATTTTCTAAACAAACCCCAGTATATTCACTGGTCATCTGTTGATAAGATAATGCGATATCTGGCTGGGACTAGGAGCTACGGTATTGGCTTCCAAGGAAATCAGCACGAGTTAACGGTGTATTCAGATGCTAACTAGGCTGGGGATGAAAAAAACAAGAAAAACAGTCTTTTTGCAGGAGCACTAGTCACCCGGTCATCTCATCGACAAGGGTGTGTCGACTACAGAAGCTGAATATATAGCAACATCTTCAGCAGCCAAAGATATTGTGTGGCTAAGAATGATGCTCACGGAACTTGATCTGATTTCCAGTGAACCTACAACTCTCTTTCTGGACAATCAAAGTGCCATTAGGTTGGCTAAAAACAGTGAGCATCACAAAATGAGCAAACACATCGATACTAAGTACCATTACACTCGCGAGTGTGTAGAAAACAATGTTACAGTTGTCCGATATGTGCGCTCTGAGAACCAAATAGCAGATATTTTAACTAAGGCTTTGCCACAAAAGCAATTTTGTATGAATCGCGAGTTTGTGTCAAATATGGATATCAATGAACAAAGAGTGGGATTGTCGAGTACATGACTCTCGTGGTCTTTGCTTTGTTCATATCAAGTAAAGTATGCTACTAGGCCTACGTCACTTCCATCTCCCCAGTGATGCTTGTTTGTACACGGCGTCAGTTAAACCAACAATATGGTCTCATTTATATTAACTCATTTTATATGAACGGTTTATACTTTATAACTCTAAGACTTAGCATAGACTATAGGCCATTGCGGCATATTTATTCATGTTTATTTAAAAATATGTAATTATTCTAATATTGTTCCTCTCTCTCATATCCTTCACTGAAATATTCCATTCATGTCCTTCCCTCTTATCCTGCCCTCATGTCCTCAGGATATTCAATCAACAGAGAGTTTCTTGAAGGATCCTTCCATCCCGAACAGTTCACTCTGGTCCAAAGGTTTCCCAGGTCTTCTCTTTTCATCGCTGCTGATGTTCTCTTGTTCCAAGAACCAGTCACGTTTGGAGATAAGCTCCTTCGTCCAAGAATCTACAGACACAAGAATTCAGATAACGTTTATAATATGTAAGAAATTAATGGTTTTATTCTTCTTCTGATACATACATACATACATACATATATATTTGGTTCATGTGATTTTATAACTACTATATAATCTATATTGCTACATATAACTCACCCCACATGTCCTGCACTGGCCCCAACTCTCCCCCGTACTCTAAGGGTAGATATTTAGGGGAGATGTGATCATGTAGAGAACCGAGGCCGGATGTGTGGACGATTATCTGAAATATACATTATTTATACACAAGTGTTTTTCTATAAATACGCTCATACAAATATTATCTACAGACACAAGAATTCAGATAACGTTTATAATATGTAAGAAATTAATGGTTTTATTCTTCTTCTGATACATACATACATACATATATATTTGGTTCATGTGATTTTATAACTACTATATAATCTATATTGCTACATATAACTCACCCCAGAGGTCCTGCACTGGCCCCAACTCTCCCCCGTACTCCAAAGGTAGATATTTAGGGGAGATGTGATCATGTAAAGAACCGAGGCCGGATGTGTGGACGATTATCTGAAATATACATTATTTATACACAAGTGTTTTTCTATAAATACGCTCATACAAATATGGTATCCAGTTTCATCAAAACTAAACTAACATACAGAGTTATAATCTTACCCTTTTAGAGAGCTTTGGAACGAGCACCATTTTGACCAAGGTGACCAACTTGTCAACGAAAACCGGGGCATTTACGAAATGTATTGATTTTATACGAACAGGATAGGCTTTCTGAAAAAAAAAGATTATTCTTTGAAGCATTTTTACCATTATTACAACATAATTGAGTGATTAATAAAGTAATCATCTAAACTGTTTCAATTAGACTCTGGTTTCTACTGTTCCGACAATCTCGATAAGTTTTATAATGAGACGCAACCCCAATCGGTATCATCTAAAAACTTGCAACACAGAACCTATAACTGTGTCATCTCACTAGCTACACTGGTATAATCATCATCATTATCATCTCACTGGAGCGAAGTAACTGCACATGTACGGTGCTTCAATCTGAGAAGATGGTTACATGTCCACCAATCACAGATCAGGAATATTGGTACGTGTCGCCGACCAATGTCCATCGTTTGTACTAGGAACATTGAGATACCTACCGTTAGAATCAATTGCATCTTCTTGAGGATGACGGGTGTGAATTGTCTGATGACGCCCAAAGAGTAGTTGCTCAAATCAACCACCACATGGAAACCCAAAGAGCAGGCATTGCTCACTAGGAGGTCACCGATCATGACGCTTATTTTCATGAATTGTATCAATTCGAAATGTTTGTCTTCAGTGCTGACGAAACGGTTGATTACAACTTGCGTTAAATCATCCAGAAGACCAGGAAGGGGGATAAATTGCCTGAAAAAATGTATAAATCAATTAGCTACAACCATTTCAGTGGCCGCATGGTCTAACGCGCTACTCTCGCAGTGGACTAGACTGCCTATGTCGGGGATAATGAGGCTCGAATAAGCGTATAATCCGAATGGGTAGTAAGACGCAGTGGTAATTTTTTTTTTACGTTTTTCTTAAGAACTTGCCAAGAAACAACAAGCCGGATGGTTTTTACCTCCTATCGTATATTTTCACAAATTATGTGTTCTTGGCACCCTCAGACCTTCACACTGGAACTTTCGGTTAAAATTGAATAGAAAGCAACTGTTTGTATTCGAACGGATGTATTTATTTTAGTTTAAAGCGGTTGCGACTGTCCAAATCTAACCAGCCAACCAGATACCTCCCGATGTTTCAATCCTCCTCACAAATCACTACATGGACAACTTATTAATTTATGATATTTGAAAATACACAAGGAACGATCAAGGGAATAACGACTTAGCAAACAAATTACAATGAACCATTTTAAAAAAATAAAAAAATACTGAATTTAAATATCCAAATGGATCCACCAACTGTCCATTCTTTAACATTTTCCAAATCACCTATGCCACTATTTATATTTTCCACTAGTCACGTTAGTATGACACAATCCTTAGTCCTTCTTTCCCATCTCCTGATAAGGACCTGTATACGTGTCTCCCGTAGACTACAAGCTGCCCACTGGAACACTCTGTATACTCTACACTCTATCGGAGCTCACACCTACAGTTTCTTTTTAAAGGCGTACTGTATCCACGTGCACCAAACACATGTCCCGAATAACTGTGCTCAAACAGAAAGAGGGGAGGGAAGATCAGATGGTTCAACTGGCAAGTAAATTTGAAATTGGAGAGAAAACAAAACATTTTCTATCTCCACGTCATACTACCTGTTTAGGTTATACGCGTATATACAAACTATATTAGTGAGCTAGGTAGACATGAGGCAGGTTGAATTTAGATTAAGTGTACCCGAATTTACGTGAAGGAAGAGTAGGTATTGTTTAGTAAAAACCAGTCTTATTACACCCGACCGGAGTTTGAACCCCGATATTCTTGTCATCAGTTTTATTACGATGGTTTTGCCTTAAACTGTGCGTCCACCGAAGCAGGCGAGAGAATAATTAATACAAAGGTCGATGTTGTAGCCAGACTTATACAGTCTCGGCCCATATGTTGAACAAACCATTCTATTAAGCTCCTTTGACTATTTCAAAATTAAAACCAATTAGTTCAATGTTTTCAGTAATATATTTTGTTGTTGTTTTCAGTTAACTGCTCAAACAAGAAGTTACTTACGTCCATTACACTTGACTGTGTTAACTGAACAACACAACGATCAACATACAGCACATGTTACTTGCTGTTGAATGATCATATCTTAGAGATCTCTGGATTGTTAAGGTTATTAATACTAGACCTTAGTTCCTAGAACCACCTAGAGCTCCCTAGAAAATTGTATAAGAAGATTATTCTCTTAGTTACTGAGCATAATGTCATTAAAAATCAAGGATGATTATAGGTTTGATAATGCACTCAAAATATTTGTTTAAACTAATCTTTAATTTTAGCAGAAGAAAACACGACTCACATGCAATGTGTAGGTGATACCTACAAGTGTTTGAAGGCTTGTTGTTCCTGGAGGATGACAGGGTCTCTGTTCTTGAAGAACTCCGGGATGAGGTTCCTCACAGTGTAGTACATGTCCACCGTCTGCTTGGTCCGTTCCAGACTCATCTTACGGATCAACCAAATACTCCATAACATCCTCGTCTCTGAAACTTTACATACACAAGCATTGATAGAATGGAGAAATATATTTACACTGACACAGCAATAATATGGTTACAGCCCTAATGGTTAATGAGTTATGTTCAAGGCTCAGATAAAAATGAAACAATATGTCTTGTAATATTTGGTTATAGTTATAACAATCTCTACTAACTTATCTTCCTATCATTACTCACCAGCACATTCATGAAGGTGAGGTTGTTGTCTGATCCAGTCTTGTATTGTTATAACATCATCTCTTATCTTCCTATTATTACTCACCAGCACATTCAGGAAGGTGAGGTTGTAGTCTGATCCAGTCTTGTATTGTTATAACAACATCTCTTATCTTCCTATCATTACTCACCAGCACATTCAGGAAGGTGAGGTTGTAGTCTGATCCAGTCTTGTATTGTTATAACAACATCTCTTATCTTCCTATCATTACTCACCAGCACATTCAGGAAGGTGAGGTTGTAGTCTGATCCAGTCTTGTATTGTTATAACAACATCTCTTATCTTCCTATCATTACTCACCAGCACATTCAGGAAGGTGAGGTTGTAGTCTGATCCAGTCTTGTATTGTTATAACAACATCTCTTATCTTCCTATCATTACTCACCAGCACATTCAGGAAGGTGAGGTTGTAGTCTGATCCAGTCTTGTATTGTTATAACAACATCTCTTATCTTCCTATCATTACTCACCAGCACATTCAGGAAGGTGAGGTTGTAGTCTGATCCAGTCTTGTATTGTTATAACAACATCTCTTATCTTCCTATCATTACTCACCAGCACATTCAGGAAGGTGAGGTTGTAGTCTGATCCAGTCTTGTATTGTTATAACAACATCTCTTATCTTCCTATTATTACTCACCAGCACATTCATGAAGGTGAGGTTGTAGTCTGATCTAGTCTTGTATTGTTTTAACAACATCTCTTATCTTCCTATCATTACTCACCAGCACATTCAGGAAGGTGAGGTTGTAGTCTGATCCAGTCTTGTATTGTTATAACAACATCTCTTATCTTCCTATCATTACTCACCAGCACATTCAGGAAGGTGAGGTTGTAGTCTGATCCAGTCTTGTATTGTTTTAACAACATCTCTTACATTATCCTCACAGAGCCCAAGAATGCGCAGAAAGCCTATTTCCTTACCAGAGAAAGATAATTCAGTATCCATCGTATCCTGTATAACACAGGAAAACATGTCTTGGTATTATTTTGGTTACATACCAGTTAAATATATATATTTTTTCGTGCGATACACACATGGGAATTCCCTCATCCCTGGCCGAACTCGCCAAATGAATGCTTACCAACCTCACATTTGATGTAATCTTTAACTTTCTGTCCCAATATGTTGCTACTATATGGGTTGGTAGGATTGTCTCTACTCATATGTTCTGATATTAGAGTCTCAGATAGCTCTACAATGATATAAAATAACAATACACCCTTTGCTGCAAGGTACAGGCTCTCAATCTTAAACGGAGCTAATGTTAGCAGTAAACCTCTCTCAAGCAAATGAATAAATAATATCACCTATTTATCAATAATATAACAAGGCTGTTAAAGCTCTCTTGAGCCAATAAGTAGATACTTTAAAAAAATTAGATTTATCAATTTTATTTACCTTTGAAATTGTTACTACAGTTGTATTTTCATCCCTCTTTTTTTTTTGTACCAGATGTTATATTTATTTTTAGGTAATACAATAAAAATAAATGGTAGGACACAATCTCGTACAAACTTTCTTTTACTGTGTTATAGTTCAGAACAAATTTTCAAAAATAGGTTTTCACTAGACTATCTTTAATTAAGCTTTCTTAATAAAAAAAACACATCACCTTGTTAATCACAGTAAACACTCTTCATATATAAATTTTAAGCAAAACTGTTTAAATAGTTTCAACAAATTCTAAATTTTTAAAATTTAGTTATTTGTAAAATACCCTCAAATTAATCTAAATTTTTAGGCATAAAAATATTCCCTCAATGTTTTACTACAAATACAAAGTCCTTTATATAAGTTTTTAACTAAACCCATATACCTTTTTTTTTTAAATATCAAATTTACTAAATTTGTAAGAAACAAATTACTTTTAAATTAACTAATCTTAGAAAAATAAACACAGATTAATATTTATCATGTAAAATGGACAATAAATACTAATTTTGAACAAGTTCGTTTTAGCTTTTTCCAAAATAATTCAGATTTTTCAAAGATCTCTCATAAGTAAACTAATCTTCAACGATTTTTTCCCGACAAACAATGATACAGTTTAATTTTTCATGTCAAACTCTCCACAGATATATATTTTAAACAAAATTGTTGGAAATAATCCACTTCCCAGTCAACTACACTCTAATACAAGGGCTGTGACGAACACAATAAAACGCCCCAGTTTCTCCCCCCAAATGTCAAGTTTGAACAAAATCCTTCAAATAATATCAGATCTTTAGCCGTGGAAGGACTGACAGAAAGGCATACATGAGATGGGCACACACAAAATGGTAGAACCCACAATTCTTTGGGTTCGGGCACACATGTAACACGATCATCATAATATTGTGTTCAAAAATTGTCTCGAAGATAGGCCTAATACTTTCTATTCACACGAGAAAATAAAAATGTTTTCTACTATTTATCTTAACTTTGGAAGTATTAAAATATTCTGACTTACTCTACGGCAATGGTGTTCAACCTATTGCACGTGAACCCTCAGGGGTACGTGAATACATCCAAGGGGGGACGTAAATTTAAAAAAATAATACATACATAATATAATATATTTTTTATTAAAAACTTATTATTTATCACATTGTTTGGAACTAATTTATTACTATACATAGTATTTTTTATCTCTCATCATGCACCAACAACTTTGAAGATACGCAAATAAAGAAAGCTAATCCCATTGCTCTATGAAATTATGAACTAAGAATACGCCACTTATCTCTATCTTGAGCTAGTTACATCCAGTCCACCTCATTACACCCTATCCCTATCTCGAGCTAGTTACATCCAGTCCACCTCATTACACCCTATACCTATCTTGAGCTAGTTCTATCCAGTCCACCTCATTACACCCTATCTCTATCTTGAGCTAGTCAGTCCACCTCATTACACCCTATCCCTATCTTGAGCTAGTTCTATCCAGTCCACCTCATTACACCCTATCTCTATCTTGAGCTAGTTACATCCAGTCCACCTCATTACACCCTATACCTATCTCGAGCTATTTACATACAGTCCACCTCATTACACCCTATCCCTATCTTGAGCTAGTTCTATCCAGTCCACCTCATTACACCCTATCCCTATCTCGAGATAGTTACATCCAGTCCACCTCATTACACCCTATCCCTATCTTGAGCTAGTTCTATCCAGTCCACCTCATTACACCCTATCTCTATCTTGAGCTAGTTCTATCCAGTCCACCTCATTACACCCTATCCCTATCTTGAGCTAGTTCTATCCAGTCCACCTCATTACACCCTATCTCTATCTTGAGCTAGTTCTGGTCTCGTATCGTTAAGTTTGCCGGTCAATATTCTGAACGCAGTTTTATTTTTTACATTCGCACTGCAGATAATATCCACAGTGGCCTGAGAGATTTGATTATCTTAACAGTATCCTGTGATGAGTACAGGGTATTGAGATAATCATTATGTAACCTCCTTCACTATTCAGTATATTATCCCTTTGTGAACCAACCATTTTCCTAAGGACTTTATTTTCGAGCCCCATACACTTTCTCTCGTAATAAAAGGCGAGAGATCAATGTTTCTCGACAATAGATAACAACAGGTGAAACTATTGCTTTGTATATTCTGAGTTGTATATTTCTAAAATTACGTTTGATTTTTTTACTTTTCTGGAGAATGTGTCTATTCTAAAATTGACTAAAACTAACCTTACTTATCTCATAAATAATTAAGTATGAACGAACAAATGGCAAATTTTTACACCAATTATTTAAACCACACTACTTACTTTTATACACTAACTAAATAATAGCTTACACATATTTCCTAAATCATAGGGGAATAAAAGCAGGTCACTGTCAATAATTACTAAGAATAATATCTATCTTATTTATTTATTGGGGGTATCTAACGTGCAATTTCTGACCCGACAGATCATAATCATTAAACGATCATTTCTAAGAGCGATAGCGAAAGGGCCTACCAAAATTTCGGGAAAGGTATTGTAACAAACCTTCCATTGTTCTTTTAGATTCCACAATTGACATAAGGGACCGTTGGCCCTATTTTCCTTCCGAAGAAAGTTGTGCTACGGATTTGTATTAATCAAGAAAAATCCTTTAACCCCAGCTGGGTTTGAACCCACGAATATCTGGCTCTGAGGCGATTACCTTACCTCAAGACCACTGGTCAACTGAAAGAATAATAAACGCAATAAAAATAAATGGTTCGTTACATCGCACTGAGCTTCTCTCGCGTTTATCTTTAAATGGACATTTACTAAAAACTCGTAAGATTTGTGAAACGAAATAACATACAATGGTAGGGTCTACTTATTTACTCTATGTCATTAGGAGCTTGGAACTCAGTTACAGAAAAATTGACAAAATAGAAACATCTTTGTCCATCAAAGAGCATTGGAATTAAACTCATTCTCAAAGACCTGAATTAAAAATTATTTATATTGGCTAATAGCTCAAGAATTATTGGTTTAAAAAAAATTCAAATCAGTATTTTTATCTTTAATAGTACCACAAATTTATGGTTATAAATTATTTCGTATCTCAAATAGTTGCGGAAAAATGATTAAAATTGGAAAATTCCCCTCAAAGTCATTTTCATGAGAAAATGAGAGTTTCCATCTTGTTTATAGTGACAAAGAGTGTCTAGATATAAATTTACTAAAAATCGTTGGAGGGAATTTTGAGATTTGTTTTCTGTTTATGTTTTTCGGTAAGCCACCCTTAATTTTAGAGTTAGATATCTAATTCCAAAACCCCCTCTGGGGGACCTTGTTAAAACCGGAAATACCAAGTTTTAGCCCAATCAGTAAAATAGTTTCGGCTCCAGCCCGATGTACAAACAGACGACATTGCGAAAACAACTTTTTTTTCTTTCTTTCAGGGGGTCATGGAAAGCCGAAATTCAACAAAATCTAAAATAGTAATTTTTTTGACGATCACAATACTTTCTCTACCCAAGGGATCACGGGAAGATAAAATGTTTGCTCTAGTTATATAAATACTTACCCGATAGTTACCGAAGCCGCGTTGAGGTTTCTACCTCAGAAGAAGAGAAGCCTGCACTAGAACAGATGGAGCGGAGTGATTTGTTCAGGATCTTGTTTGGTTCTGCCAGTTCAAGGACAAGCTTTCATATCAAGTTTATAACATTGATTTCCAGTAAAACGCAAAGCAAAAAAAGAACATTTACTGGTTTTAT
Source organism: Timema monikensis (assembly GCA_902151445.1). Classification (NCBI taxonomy): domain Eukaryota; kingdom Metazoa; phylum Arthropoda; class Insecta; order Phasmatodea; family Timematidae; genus Timema; species Timema monikensis. Next base: position 16,529 of record CABFVZ010004677.1, on the reverse strand, counting down.
TAAATTTACATTGACAACCAGTTTTATTAGAAGTTTTGAGTGGGTTAAAATTTTCTTGTTTTATATTAAGATATTTTAAATATACATTTTTAAAAAGAATCTCAGTCACATTATAATCTATTTTATAAAGTTATTGTTTAATTTTTTTTTGTAATCTTCACTATTGCATATAATTTTATTGTAATATGTTTAGGATCGACCTCGGTGGTCTTGGGGTAAGGTGCCTGCTTCAGTACCCGATGTTTGTGGGTTCAAACCCGGCCGGGGTCAATGGGGTTTTCTTGAGCGATAAAAACCCGTAGCACAACCTCCTTCGGAGTGGAGGTAATCCGTCAATCTCCTGTCGATTGTGGCATTAGTGCATCTAATACATAAAAAAGTTGCCCTTTCTGATTGAATTATGCCACTTTCAGTGGCCAGAAATGAGATCAAAAAAGGCTTTTTCAAAACAGGAAGCCATTTGAAAATACGTGTGGGACAACAGAACTGGTTTTATCTCAGCTCCCGGTGGTCCGATATACATTTTGTTCTTTACCGAAAGCTCTTCTTAGTACAAATCCTTTTTGTAATCATACATTTATCTCTTAGCCTTAAGGGTTCCGAACAATAAAAAAATAATCGACACGCTATTAATTTTTAAGGTGTTGTTTACTTAATATGATTTGATCTGTTTTGTTGTTTATTATTTTACATTAGTTTTCATTCTGATAGATGACTGGTCGCAGTTCAAACAGGATGGGAACCCAAGCACTAATTTACATAATAGAGAGATGGTTTCTATTCTATAACTAAGTTAATGTTATGGAATATAAAATATACATCTATTTTCAAAATATGATAGTTGGTGCCTAGTAACCGTCATAAGGTAAACTACCATAACTCTGCAATATTCTCGGACCATGCAGAGGTGTGAAGTTTAACAACATCCTTTGATCAAGTACCGAAGACAGCTATGTTGCTAGTCAGTCACTGGTTGAACTCCGGTTCATGAACCTGTCGTTCATCCCTAACTGGAATTTACACGGGCAGTACAGAACCATTGTCTCAAGACTAGGGATGTCATCGTAAGTTGCAACTATGCACTTCCGTAGCTAACATTCTTAATTTTAAATGTACATTCTGTTCAACATGTTGTTGGCTCCCGACAGACCAATCTGAAACTTTTTGAAAAATGCGCTTCTAGATGCCTGCAGCTGGCAGATGTTAGCTTGAATCTCCACTTGACATAATTGAGTCAGCCAAATGTTGCTGAGGAATAGTAATTCATGCTACGTCACATCAGTGACCTTCAATCTACCTCAACCAGTGACACTAATTTTCTTGATGTAACATTATTTTTAAATACTAGTTAATAGTAGAGGAATTTAATGGATTTCGTTCGAATCCACAGCCGGTGCAAATTACAGACAACTCTGTTTGTGTCTCTTGAGTAGTTTTGTTCATATTGTGTCTTTATATCTTGAGTTTGATAGCTTTGCATTCAAGTATGCCTTTTTTAAAGTTACATTTAAAACATTTGAAAAACTGAACAAACATGTAAGACTAGTAGAAGTATCTTGCCTTGCCCGGGGTAACCAAGCAATTAATTACGTTGCTATCCTGGGCAAAAGATTATTCTTTGCTTCAAGCAGACAAATAGAATCTCTTGATTTTAATTCTTTCGACCCAATTTAAGAAAATCTAATTCAAATTTTAAAATTCTTATTTTCAGGTGCTCATGTTCATGTGAAAGGGATACTAAATTTAAAATCCCAGACCTCCTCGTGCGGTACATATCAAGCATTGCTAATGACAGACAGACAACCCTTTCATTTTATTAATATAAATTAATATTAAAACCATTCACTAAATATACACATATATATTTGAGTTTCTAAATATAGTCATATCTACATTTGAATAAATAATAGGCCTACTAAAAAAGTATTTAAATAAAGCAAACTTTTGGTTTGTTCAAACAATTTTTAACAAAATGATGAATGGCATACGCATTTTATTATAGTGCAAGATGTAAAGGATTTGTTTATAAAAAAGCATTCCTCTTAAAATATGTGCAGCCTTAATTTCCTTCCCTCATGTCCTCAGGATAGTCAATCAACAGAGAGTTTCTTGAAGGATCCTTCCATCCCGAACAGTTCACTCTGGTCCAAAGGTTTCCCAGGTCTTCTCTTTTCATCGCTGCTGATGTTCTCTTGTTCCAAGAACCAGTCACGTTTGGAGATAAGCTCCTTCGTCCAAGAATCTACAGACACAAGAATTCAGATAACGTTTATAATATGTAAGAAATTAATGGTTCTATTCTTCTTCTGATAAATATATTCATATATATTTGGTCCATGTGATTTTATAACTACTATATAATCTATATTGCTACATATAACTCACCCCACATGTCCTGCACTGGCCCCAACTCACCCCCGTACTCCGAGGGTAGGTATTTGGGTTTTATGTTATTATGTAGGGTCTCAAATCCTGGTTTGTGGACAGCTATCTAAAACATTAACAATATATACTATTTAGTGTACAGGCTGTATTTTAATTCGTATCAAATATTCTAAGAGAATATTCCTATCAACCAAACACTAAAGGCCCGTTGACACGATGTTAGTGGACTAATGCAAGTTTAGTGGTATTAGCTTACTAACATGTTAGTTGTGTTGACACGGTGTTAGTGGACTAATGCAAGTTTAGTGGTATTAGCTTACTAACATGCTAGTTGTGTTGACACGGTGTTAGTGGACTAATGCAAGTTTAGTGGTATTAGCTTACTAACATGCTAGTTGTGTTGACACGGTGTTAGTGGACTAATGCAAGTTTAGTGGTATTAGCTTACTAACATGCTAGTTGTGTTGACACGGTGTTAGTGGACTAATGCAAGTTTAGTGGTATTAGCTTACTAACATGCTAGTTGTGTTGACACGGTGTTAGTGGACTAATGCAAGTTTAGTGGTATTAGCTTACTAACATGCTAGTTGTGTTGACACGGTGTTAGTGGACTAATGCAAGTTTAGTGGTATTAGCTTACTAACATGCTAGTTGTGTTGACACGGTGTTAGTGGACTAATGCAAGTTTAGTGGTATTAGCTTACTAACATGCTAGTTGTGTTGACACGGTGTTAGTGGACTAATGCAAGTTTAGTGGTATTAGCTTACTAACATGCTAGTTGTGTTGACACGGTGTTAGTGGACTAATGCAAGTTTAGTGGTATTAGCTTACTAACATGCTAGTTGTGTTGACACGGTGTTAGTGGACTAATGCAAGTTTAGTGGTATTAGCTTACTAACATGCTAGTTGTGTTGACACGGTGTTAGTGGACTAATGCAAGTTTAGTGGTATTAGCTTACTAACATGCTAGTTGTGTTGACACGGTGTTAGTGGACTAATGCAAGTTTAGTGGTATTAGCTTACTAACATGCTAGTTGTGTTGACACGGTGTTAGTGGACTAATGCAAGTTTAGTGGTATTAGCTTACTAACATGCTAGTTGTGTTGACACGGTGTTAGTGGACTAATGCAAGTTTAGTGGTATTAGCTTACTAACATGCTAGTTGTGTTGACACGGTGTTAGTGGACTAATGCAAGTTTAGTGGTATTAGCTTACTAACATGCTAGTTGTGTTGACACGGTGTTAGTGGACTAATGCAAGTTTAGTGGTATTAGCTTACTAACATGCTAGTTGTGTTGACACGGTGTTAGTGGACTAATGCAAGTTTAGTGGTATTAGCTTACTAACATGCTAGTTGTGTTGACACGGTGTTAGTGGACTAATGCAAGTTTAGTGGTATTAGCTTACTAACATGCTAGTTGTGTTGACACGGTGTTAGTGGACTAATGCAAGTTTAGTGGTATTAGCTTACTAACATGCTAGTTGTGTTGACACGGTGTTAGTGGACTAATGCAAGTTTAGTGGTATTAGCTTACTAACATGCTAGTTGTGTTGACACGGTGTTAGTGGACTAATGCAAGTTTAGTGGTATTAGCTTACTAACATGCTAGTTGTGTTGACACGATGTTAGTGGACTAATGCAAGTTTAGTGGTATTAGCTTACTAACATGCTAGTTGTGTTGACACGGTGTTAGTGGACTAATGCAAGTTTAGTGGTATTAGCTTACTAACATGCTAGTTGTGTTGACACGGTGTTAGTTGACTAATGCAAGTTTAGTGGTATTAGCTTACTAACATGCTAGTTGTGTTGACACGATGTTAGTTGACTAATGCAAGTTTAGTGGTATTAGCTTACTAACATGTTAGTTGTGTTGACACGTATTTTTCACTTGTATTAGTAGCGCTTATAAAAACATGGCTGAAAATGAAGTTGTGCTAACTGATCTCTCTATTGGTGCATTTTTGTTATCACTGCGTCTCATTTCTCGTTCGAGTTATTTATACGTATATATAAATTACGCTTATGTGCTAGGATCTCGAAAGGGTGAATATAGAATAAGAATGGGCGGCCAAATAAATTACAATTTTTCAGTAAACGCAATGTATCATAATTAGATGACCTGTTTGAAAAAATTGTTTTATATAAACAAACTAAAAAAGTTAGTGATTAGTATGTCTCATATTTCTCGATTCCTTAATAGTTTAAAATGTATTTCAGTTGATCCCAAATAATTATTATATTATTTTTCTGGATTTGTTAATTCACTTAGCATACATGATAAATAAAATTAAACTCAAATAAGGTCAATAAATCCTAATACAACCCTCGGTTGGGTATTTTTTAAATAGGCCTAACGCATGTTTTTTAAGCCCTGTTTTAAATGTTGGTGTATTAATAACAAAATATTTTGTTAATTGCTAGCTTTCTAGGCCTAAAATATTCCTTAAAAATAATAATTCATTAATTTGTAGATTGGCTTAAATATAAACAAAGTGGTTTGTTATGCGATAATAATATTATGTTATGTAGTTACTCAAGTTTCCAAAGCATTACTACAAAATGTTTGAAGTGTATGGGATGAACATTTATAATTAAAATTTATAAAGATTGGTTAAAGTGTCAAATATGGAGATTGGAAAACGTGCCGAAGATTTCTCGTGAAAAACCGCCGGCTATTCATACCTTACTTGCCGATAACACGAATATTATGTTGCCGGAACTAATCACGGTATTACAATGTTGTATTATATTTTGTGATTGTATATAAAAAATGTACACATGCCACGTTGATTGTTAGGAAATAATGGTTTGATAAATTTATTGATAACATTTGTTTACCGATATTAAATAATATCTCTCACAAGAAACATTTTCAATATTTACATAGGCCTAACATTTTATTTTGGAAACTTCTAGAGAATATGTACACCTGATATAACTTTACAATATCCTCTAGTGCAATATCCCTCCCATTCCTATCTTTATAAATCCGGTGCTTAAAATTGCACAAAAACTCATTCTTTTCATAACATTCCACAAATAAGTGTCCCCCGCACAACCGATTCTTCAGTTGCCGCCATTTTGGATTGTCTACTTGCAAGTAGACTTGCTTGTTTGTCTGTTTACACGGTGCAAGCTGTGCGCGCGCAGCCAAATTATTGTACTTGCATTAGTCAACTAATACCGTGTCAACAGGCCTTAAGAAAATTCTATCCAAACAGGAGTCTTGAAAGGTTTGGTTTTAGAGTTATTAAAGATTCTTCAAAGAGAGATTGGTTGTGAGTTATCCAATGAATGATCTGTTTAACCACAAGATTTGAACCCAATGGATTCTTATCTCTGGGGACATTTAAAGTCTATTGTTTACTCAACATTCTGTCTCTGATGTTGACGTTTTAAGAGAGCGTAACGTAGGTGAATGGGTGTGAGAAAATACGTAACAACTCAGGTGTATTCAACAAGAGTACGACAAAACATGGAACGCCGGCAAAGAGGATGCTGCGAAGCAGGACATCATTTGAACAATTTTTGTAACAAACTGATCTATCTTGTGTTTTTGAACCTTGTCTTGTTTCATTACATTATGGCCTACCTAATCTGTTGGATTGGTTATTAATTGAACAATAAAATCCCTCTCACCTCAGAAACTAAGTGTTTCTAGACCCATTTTGATATTGACTTTACGTAGGTGACCTGGTGGTCTAGGGGTAAGGTGTCAGACTTCTGTCCTGGCGGCCGGGGTTCGATCCTCGGTCCCGGCACAGATTTATCTGATTACCAAACCCTCCCTTCACCTCTGACAAGACATCTTGTGAATGTGGGGAATTCCAGGCCTCCACCGTGGTTCGGATTCCACGTTAAACTATAGGTCCTTCATTTCATCTCACAATCACCCTACCATTACACAGTAGCGTAAGTGCGTATAACCCGAACAGGTAGTAAGACGCGGTGATAATAATAATAATAATAATAATATTGACTTTTCTTAATGTTTTATTGATGGGGATACACCCCTAGAATACTTGACACCAATTAAAATACACCCCGTATAAGAAACTTTATTAAATCTTCTTGAATTATGTCTCACATTAAATATTTGATTTGTACTACACTGTACATTCAGATATAAAAATAAAGTTATTAAATCTCTAACTAATATCTCACCCTTTTGATCAGCTTTGGAGGCAGGGCAAATTTTAAGAGGCTGACGAATTTGTCGATGTAATCAGGGGCGTTGGTTAAATGGATGGATTTTATCCGTAGTGGGTAGGCTTTCTGAAATAAAAATGTCAAGTATGATTAACATAATCAGTTACTATACTAATCAGTTACAGCCTTGTCCTTTGTTAACTATCGGAGATCAAACGATAGTATCACTAAGTCTGGTTTAAGGAGGTCACTATTCGAACTCAGGTCAGGTGTTTGAGGGGGATTTTAATTAAATAGGCTCTCTCTCTCTCTCTACCCAAGGACATTGAACACTTCCTCTTAACTCTATACATTCCTCATCCTCTCGCACACAGTGCCGGTGGTCGAACGGTCCAAGGCGTCGCTCTCCCCGTAGACAGGACTGGGGAGATTGGGGTTTACATCTCGGTCGGATGTGCTGAGGTTTTTTTTACCCATTGGTGCAAGGAGAATTTAATTTTAATGATGGGGGGAGGGGTGTTCAAAATCATAATTTTGTGACATTATATTAAGACTTACAATTAAAGCGTAAGAAATAATAACATTCTTAATATATACAGTATTTACAGTAGTGGGGGAACTTTATTTGTTTGGGGGGGGGAGAGGGGGTACAGTAACAAAATAGTTTTTAGGAACATTCTAACCCTCCTCTCTCCCATTTAGTGTTAGAAAATGATATGCACCTAGAATATATTTGTAATCCCTAGTTTGGAGAATTTTTGGAAACTATACAGCTATTTAGAATATTGATCTCTTCGATATTTTTTTCAAATAGGATATTCCTAGAGGCTATTTAAAGTAGTCCCCCATCAGAAAATTTTTGAAAATTTTCTTGATTCTTAAAGCTAGGTATTTGAAGTGTTCTTCCACCAGAAAATTTCAAAAATTGGATACCCTTAAAATATATTTGGAATGGTCCTCATATGGGTTAAAATATTATTACAAGAATGATATTCAATTATAATAGATTGTAAATACATTCTTATAACCAGTGAAAGAAACTAACCTAGCATCTGAATGATGAAATATTTATCATTGTAGTTTAGTACACTCGACGTATACACTTTAAAGGCAGATATATCCCATTTAAAAATAATATATCTCATTCACAAAATGCTACGTACTGTAATAACCACTTGTATCTTCTTGAGAATGGCCGGCGTGATCTTCATTATGACACCCAAAGAGATGTTCTTTAAATCCATCACAATTTGGAATCCCAAAGCGTTCGTACATCTAAATATAAGTTCACCCACCATAATAGCTATTTTTATGAACATGATGGTGTCAAATTGGTCGTCTTCCGTCCCAAGAAATCGCGTGTTTATAATTTGTGTGAAATCATCTAAGAGTATCGGAAAAGGGAGAATATGGCTGAAAACAAAAACAAAAACAAAAAAACAGGTACTAATAGAGTTTCATTTCTCTAGCTCAGCCAAAACACAAATATTTGAACTGAATTGAACTGAAACAAGTGTTGCCTCATTTCTCAACGTGAACTCAAACCTAAAATCCTTAAAATATATCAGGTTCGCAAGTAAATTTAAACAAAAGACGTAATAAGTCGAAACATGTTAAAAAAAAAAGCCCATCATGAACGCATTAAAACAAATGTGGTCAGATTATCATCTGAGCAAATAACTAAACTGGAGTTCACTAAGCAGATGGTGTTAATCTATCCCCGATAAGAACGTAATATTTGAATATGGTGTACCCTGGGAAACATTCTGTACCAACAGAGCGGTTATCGTCTACACTTAAGGCGAACGAACCAGGATGTCAAGTTCATCCTCCTCCAACCCTTATCAAGTAACTATTTCTAATTCATCTCCAGAGAAATCAAAGTTGATTCCTATTATTTCCTGCTAAACAGGATGCAATTCAATATAAACAACTTCGCCGACCCTGGATCCACAGCACTTGGTGTTGATATATCAAGTCACCCGCTGGGTTTTAACGTGTGATGCCTACAGATGTTTGAAGGCTTGTTGTTCCTGGAGGATGACAGGGTCTCTGTTCCTTGAAGAACTCCGGGATGAGGTTCCTCACAGTGTAGTACATGTCCACCGTCTGCTTGGTCCGTTCCAGACTCTTCTTACGGACCAACCAAATTCTCGATAACATCCTCGTCTCTGAAACTGTTCATGGACAACTATCGATACAGGATAACAGTTTTATAACTACAGTCCTATTGCCTCGAATAGTAGCAAGCTCATCTTGCAGGACTCATCTATGGTGGAGCTCATAAGATACAGTCTAGGAGAGACTGCTACAAATGGTAGATAGTGTACTTGTTAACTTTACTAAAATGAACATTAATGGATAAACTATGTTAAACATTGTAGGTAAGCCTGAAACGTTACAGCTACTTTAGTCTCTAGAGGAATAACACAGGTTGTTCAAATTACTCAACACAATCTCTTACAGTTATGATAAACATTAACTTATCTTCCTATCATTACTCACCAGCACATTCAGGAAGGTGAGGTTGTAGTCTGATCCAGTCTTGTATTGTTATAACAACATCTCTTATCTTCCTATCATTACTCACCAGCACATTCAGGAAGGTGAGGTTGTAGTCTGATCCAGTCTTGTA